>SZWC01006461.1:0-31600 GCA_023375785.1 Penium margaritaceum
GACGCATCAATGTGGCCGATCCACTAAGCCGACAGCCTGTGGAAATTAAAGCAACCACCGAGATCAGTGGGTGTTTTATGGCCATTGCAACAGCAACCGTTCAACCACCAGATCCCCCTGCACCTCTATGTCAACCACCACGAGAGATTATCCATTACAACGGTTTTGTAAACAGGATCCGGATGGGATACTATGTGGATTCTTGGTTTCAAGACTCTCGAAATCTGGACAAGTACGGCTTGGTGGAGGCCGTAGGAATCTTCTGGCATGGAGAACAAGTTGTTGTGCCAAACTCGGGGGACCTTCGAGCAAAGGTTATCTCCCAGTTCCACGACCCGCCGGTCGCAGGTCACGTGGGACCCCGAAAGACCGGACAGGCATTCTCGGACCACTATTGGTGGCCAGGGTGGAGTGTCGATGTCCGTAAGCATTGCATGACATGCGACCCATGTCTTCGGAATAAGGCTAGTAACAAGAAGCCTGCTGGACTCCTACAGCAGCTTCCCATTCCTGGGACTCCATGGGAGTGCGTCAGCATGGACTTCATTACTGGTCTTCCGGACACGACCCGTGGCCATGATGCAATACTAGTGGTTGTGGATCTTTTGACGAAGATGACACACTTCATTCCCACAACCACTGACGTGAACGCAGAGGAGACCGCTCGTCTCTTCTTTGAGGGTGTTGTAAAGTACCACGGCTTGCCGTTGCGCATTATCTCCGACCGAGATAAAAAATTTGCTAGTAAGTTCTGGCAAAAGATGCACGAGTACTTCGGCAGCGAGTCGCAAATGTCGACAGCGTTTCACCCTCAAACAGATGGACAAACAGAGCACATGAATCGCACTCTGGATCAGATGCTCCGCATGTACGTGGACCCTGCCATGCATGATTGGGACGAATTCCTAGCACCGGCAGAGTTTGTGGTGAACAACTCGGTGAACGAGTCCACACAGTTCACACCGTTCGTGTTGAACAGTGGTCGGCATCCAGTGGTACCCTCTTCATTGATGAAGAGTGGGAGTACAGGAGGGCAGGTCCCTTCTGCTCAAGCCTTTGCCGAGCGCATCGACTCCTTGTTACAGGAGGCAAAGGGTCACCTTCAAGCAGCTCGGCAGCGACAAAAGGCATATGCCGACAAAGGTCGCCGGGAGGTGTCGTTTGACATTGGTGACAAAGTGCTGCTTAGCACTAAAAACCTTCGGTTGAAATCGCCAGGGGCAAGAAAACTTCTACCGAAGTGGATTGGGTCGTTTCCCATTGTGGCACGCATCGGGCCAGTGGCATACCGATTGCTACTTCCGCCGAGTATGAAGATACATGACGTGTTTCATGTGGGCCTGTTGGCTCCATACACGGCAGAAGGAACCGTTCAGCCACCGCCAGCAGTCCTGCCTGCCGACGGCCAATACGAGGTCCTTCGCCTACTCCAGCACCGAGAGCGTACTCTTCGGTCGCGCGTTGTCAGGGAGTACCTCGTTCATTGGGCCGGTTGTGGACCTGAACATAATTCATGGGAGCCCGAATCCCGGTTGCCCACAGGGGTGGTCAACGAGTACTGGAGCGAGCTTGTAGCTCGCACAGATCGACGCGTGGCAGGAGGTACCACCTGAACGCGGAAAAGTGAACAACATTCCCACAGGGCAGCATTCATGGACAGCGACCATAGGAGGTTGGGGACGCCCAACATGATTGTCGCGCGGACGCTCCAGCCTAAAGGGGGGAGGCCGCTAGCCGTGCTGCCCTACAAGCTGCAGCTTAGGTCTACGTACCATGCACGTGTTCATGTTTAGCTGGTGATTGAAATTATTAATTATCTTTCACAATGTTGATGACTCTGTGACTGACAATCCTACTTGTTGTTTATGAACCGGGGCGGTTCATAATGAGTGGGGAGGAATTTAGCGGGAGGGCCGGTTCGGCCCTCCCTCCTCGCTGATGCGAGGGGTGGTTGCGCACCACCCCTCGCGTCAGCGAGGGCTGGCCGGCGGCCAGCAGTTTGCTGGCCGTCGGCCAGCTCGCTGCCGGCCGGCGGGACGGNCAGCCGCCAGCCGCCGATCGCGGCCTCAGCCGGATCGGCGGCTGGGAGGCCACGAGGGCCTCGAGGGCGAGGCCTCGTGGCCTCGTGCCCTCGCCCCCCCTCGCCCTCCTTGCAAACGAGCAAGAGAGGACGAAGGGATAGGGGTAGCGATGGGAGGTCGAAATAGCTGGCGCGAAATCGCCGGCGTGCCTCGCACGCGACGATTTCGCGCCAGAACGACAAAACATGAATCGAAGTTCGTTTACAACGAACTTTGACATAAAACGAACAAAATAACTCGTGCGAACACACGAGTTTGAGGTAAAAACCCCTGGTTTGGGTCCCAAAACCAGGGGTTTGGTTTAAAAACGGAAATGGGCCTCCGGAGACTCGAAATATTCGAGTCTCCCTGCTCTGGGTCGTTGATGACGATAGCCCCTCAGTCTTGCGAAGGGGGTAAACCCGTGACGCGGACTGAGAACGCCATTCTGTGAACTCTGACGACGACTTCAGAGCAGGAGCTGGAGACACGCCCGTTACAAGGCCGCTCTCAGCCGTCCTGGCCAATAATCTTGCCGCCTTTTGAGCTCAAAGTGCTCAGGTCGTCACTCGAACCCGACTCATGATCTCCAAACTTTGGAAATCCATATCTCACTCAAACGGACTCCGAATTGAGTTCCGTAAAGTGCACTAGAACCTATCAAATATCCCCTATGCAACTGTCATGCCAGATTATTTTTATCGAGCAACCTTTTTTTGTCACTTTCTGGCACTCTCATATCCATCATTCCTTGCAACCTGTTGTGTGAGGGAGTTGTTTGTCGGCTGAACGTTGCACTACCATGGTGACATCCGCTTCTGTGGTGGCCGGCGTCAACATCGCCAAGTTTGAAGGCAAGAATTTCTTCAAGTGGAACAACAACGTGAAGATGGTGCTGATGGAGAAGGGTCTGTGGAGCCAAGTGGATGAGAAGGAGAAGGAACCAGCAGAAAGCTCCCTCTCCCCTGTGGAGGCCCGTACCTACCACGAGAAGCGAGACCGTGCCCTCGCCACCATCTACCTCCACCTCACAGAACAGCAAAAACTCCTCATCCGTGGCATCCTCGCGTCAAAGGAGGTTTGGAAACGCTTGAGTCCACTGATGCTTCCAAGTCAATCCTCATGAATATGCAGCTGCGTCGTCGCTTTCACACTGTGAAGATGGATGAGTCCGGATACATGATTGACTACATCAACATAGTGAAGTCTCTCTCTGACCAGCTTGCTGCAATTGATGACCCTGTCAAGGAGCGTGTGCTCATGCTAACCACCTTTTGTGGTCTTCCTAGCAACTACACTCCTCTCATTGTTGCCCTGGACCAGCGTGGAGACAAGCCCTCCCTCAATGATGTGGACGAGAGCCTACTGTTTGAGAAGGAGCGGCGCAAGGGAGAAGACGGTGGAAGCAGACTCGACGTCGCTCTCATCACCAACTCTGGCCATGGGGGTAGTGCTACACCAACCAGCAGCAATGGTGGAGGAGGAAAGAAGAAGGGGAACTGCCACTGCTGCAAGAAGCCGGGCTATTTGGCGCACGAATACCTGAAGAAGAAGGCGGACCTTGTGGCTGGAGTGGGAGCAGGAAAACAGTCGGTCGCCTCCGTGAACGCCGCAGATTGGGAGAGTGGATTTGTTACAACCATCCAGATCCTTGTCTCCGACAACAACGCCTTGTTCCGGATCATTGGTGTAGGAGCTACGCGGCACATGACATGTTGCCGGGAGTGGTTCGTTGTCTACACCGTCATTGAGCCTTGTTGGGTGTACATGGGGGACAACGATGTGCAATTGTCGGTTGGGGAGAGTGAGATTGTGTTTCGTGCTTCCTTTGAAAGTAAGCACATGGAACGTCGTGTGAAGGGGGTACTCCATGTTCTGGGGCTGGCAGCTAACCTCCTTACTGTCTCATCTCTCATCTCCGAAGGCATAAAGGTTTGCTTTGAGAATGGTGGCTGCACCATCTCTGCCCATGCAGGCCGTGTGCTTGCAAAAGCAAACAAGGGGAATGGTCTCTACTGCCTCTACGTGGGGTCTGAGAAGGAAGCCGACTCAACGTTGGCAGCAAGAGAGGGAAAACATGACATCGGCCTGTGGCACCGCCGGCCCGGTCACCTCGGCTTTGGCACCATTATCTCCATGCACGAGATGGTTTGAGGCCCGGAGCTCAAGGGGGTGAATCAGCCTGGTGCATCGGATTGTGAGAGCAACATTGAAGGGAAGCAAGCCCGTGCTTCTTTCACGGGGGAAGGGAAGGGGGCGGCTGAGCTTCTCTCACTCGTTTGCTTTGATTTGTGCGGTCCCATGCCATCACAGTCCTTGTCCGGCAAGTTGTACTTTGTCACATTTATTGATGACAAGTCGAGGAAGACATGGATGTCCTTCTTAGCTGGCAAGGATGAGTGCTTTGATGCTTTCAAGGTGTGGATTGCTGCTGCAAAGAATGAGAGTGGCAGGCGGTTGAAGGTGCTTCACACCGACGGTGGAGGAGAGTACCTCTCCAACGACTTCCGCACCTTCCTCAAGCATCGCGGGATCAGGCACGGGGTCACCCCATCTAGAATACCGCAGCTGAACGGCGTGGTTGAATGCACAAGCCGCATGCTCATGGAGCGTGTTTGGAGCATGCTGAAAGACGTAGAGCTCGCTTGCGCCGACCTTTTGTGCGGAAGCGGTCAACACTGCCGTGTACCTGAAAAACCGGAGTCCCACGCGCACCGTGCCACTGATGACACCGGAGGAGGCGTGGACAGCATGCAAGCCAACAGTGACGCACCTGAAAGTCTTCCGGTGTGGCGCATTTGTGCACGTGCCTGCTGGCAACCGCAACAAGCTGGACGCAAAGTTGGTGAAGGCCGCCTTCCTCGGCTATAACACCATGAGATACCACCTCTACAACCTCGCTGCTTGCAAGATCATTTGCAGCTCCAGCGCAGTCTTTCAAGTGGATGTGAAGGGCTGGACTTGGAGTCCTATGACTGCTCTTCCAGTTGCTCCCACACTTGTACCTGAAGTGGGAGACGTTCCCTTAGCAGAAGAGGACAGTGTGGAAGATGGTGGTGACAGCGGTAATGACACGGAGGTGGAGGGAGCTGAGAAGGAGAAGGAGCCAGCAGCCAAATCCGATGAGGAAGAGCCACAATACAACGTACAGCAGCTGCCACAACAGTCCGCAAGTCTCAACAAAGGTGTAAAGGACAGTGGGAAGCCGCTGAGGCAATCTGAACTCCTTGCAAGCAAACAGAGATCGTTGGAGGAGCTGCTGAACCTGTGCACCGTTCCACCACCAACGAAGTCGTCTGATCTCGAGCTTCTCTTCCTCACAGTCACAGATGACCCAACCACATTCGCTGAAGCCATGCGTAGCACCAACGCAGCAGATTGGCGTGCCGCAGCAGACGAGGATTATAGTGCACTCATGAAGAACGACACCTGGACCCTCGAGGAAGCTCCACGTGGCAGCCGGGTGATTGGATGCTGGTGGATCTTCAAGCGCAAGCGTGGTGCGGATGGTAAGGTGCTCAGGTACAAAGCACAGCTGGTTGCAAAGGGGTATGGGCAGACTGAGGGTGTGGATTTCAATGAGACATTTGCACCTATCCCAAAGTTCCCATCCATCGGAGCGATCCTTGCACTTGCTGCTAGTATGGACTGGGAGGTGCACCAAATGGATGTGACTTGTGCATTTCTAAATGGGGACCTCGAGGAGGATGTGTACATGGAGCAACCGGAGGGGTATGTGGTGGAGGGAAAGGAGGATTGGGTGTGCAAGCTTGTTAAGGTCCTTTACGGCCTGAAGCAAGCCCCGCGAGCATGGTACGACAAGATGGATGAGCAGTTGGCTGGCCTAGGCTTTGTGCGCTGTGAAGCAGACCATGCTGTCTATGGGCGCACACAAGAGGCAAGCCAGATCATCATCTTGCTCTATGTTGATGATCTTCTCATTGCATATGACTCCAAGTCTCTTTTGGACGATGTGAAGCACTCCCTTGCTGCTAGGTTAGACATGAAGGACATGGGAGAGCTCAGTTACTACCTTGGCCTTCAGGTCAAGCGCAACCAGCAGCAGCAGACTTTGGAGTTGTCGCAGAGCACGTACGTGAGCGACATCGTCCTGCGCTTCAACGTGGCAGGAGCGCAATGCCGCTACACCACTGCAAGTGGGAGCGAAGCTGAGCATGACGCAGACTCCCCACGGCAGGCAAGAGATCGGCCGCAATGCCGTACTAAGCAACAGTTGGGAGCCTCATGTACGCAGCAGTCGGCACGCGCCTCGACATCAGCCAAGCAGTGGGAGTGCATAGCAAGTTTTGTGCGTATCCGGACGTGCTGCATTGGGAGGCGGTTAGGCGGGTGTTGCGCTACCTGGACAGCAGCAGCAGCCTTTGCCTCACCTTCAATGGAAACAACAGCCCCATCCTCATCTGCTACAGTGACGCAGATTGGGGAGGTGACCTGGACACAAGGAGGTCAACCAATGGCCTCGTGTTTGTGCTCGGGGGAGATGCAATCAGCTGGAGGAGCAAGAAGCAAGACTGTGTTGCCCTCTCCTCCACCAAAGCAGAGTACATCGCCCTGAGTGAAGCAGCGAACAAAGCTGTGTGGCTCCGTGAGCTGCTAGCAAGCCTTGGACAGCAGCAGACCACAGCCACCACCATCTACTGTGACAAAATGAGTGCCATTGCTCTGACGAAGAGCGTCAAGTTTCACCATCGCACCAAGCACATCGACCTACGGTACCACTTCATCCGCGAGCTCGTGGCAAAGCAGGTACTGCAGATCAAGTTTTGCCCTTCAAGCATGATGCTGGCAGAATTTCTGACCAAGCCGCTGGCAACGTACCGCTTTCAGCAACTGAGGGGACAGTGCGGACTTGTGTGAATTTTATTTTTGCAAAGTGGGAGAATGATGGACATGAGAGTGCCAGAAAGTGACAAAAATAGGTTGCTCCATAAAAATCATCTTGTATAACAGTTGCTTGGAGGATGTTTCACATGTTTCAACACACTTTACAAAACTTGATTCGGAGTCTGTTTGAGTGAGATATGGATTTCCAAAGTTTGGAAAACATGGGTCGGGTTCAAGTAACGACCTGAGCACTTTGAGCTCAAAAGGCGGCAGGATTATTGGCCAGGACGGCTGAGAGCGGCCTTCAAGGAGAAAAGGCCGCTGGAGGACCTCCAAGAGACTTCTAGGAAGGTTCAGACAACGATTGTTGGTCATCCAAGTGGTGTGAGACATAATTCTCTCGTGTGACAAGGTGACTGCCGCTCATCCCGCTAGGCCAAGAGAGTGTGCTAGAGGGTAGACTTTGACAGAGTGTATCTCAGTGCTCCCTGGGCCAAATGAGGCATATAAGGGCTTGTTAGAAAGCTGTTGCAATTGTATTTCTCATTCAAGAGTTGATTCAGACATTCGCGTACTCTGCAAACCTACATTCGCTTCCGTAATATCTGTCTGTGCAACCTGCAACCCCCTCTCACAACAGTTGGTCCTGCCTAGGCGGCTCTTAGTGAGCCTGATCACCTCCCTCAGAGCTGCCCCAGTTTCCATCAATCTTGCATTCCCATCCCTCACTATATTTCTCCAAGATTCCGCATAACAGCTGCTCCATGGTTTGATTGGTGTACTCGGTTTGGGCATCCATTTCGGGGTGGTAGGACAACAAGAGAGCCACCCGGGTGTACATCTTTTAGAAGAGTTCCTCCCAAAAGTGGAATTTGAAACAGGGGTTGTGTCCCAGGCCATGCACTTTGGCATCCAATGAATCTTGATAATGTGTTACAAGATGAGTTAAACCGTGGAGTTGAAGTGCACCATCACTATGAATCGATCCACCACCAACAGGACCATGTTTTTTCCTGTCACGCTCCATGGAAGACCCCCAAGAAAGTGCAGTGAGATATCCATTCACGAGCGCTCCGGTACGGGTAGTGGTTGCAGCTCTCATATGACCTGCGCCCTCCATGACTTCATCTTTTGACACGTGTCATAGCTACTTACATACTCCTTGCAAGTCGTCCACATTGTCGCCCACCAATATTGGAACATAAGCATTTGACATGTCTTGTTGTGGTCAAAATAAAAACTTTAGTGTGTCTTGCCCCGCCTCGATGAGTGCCTGCCGCAATGATTATTCATTGTGTTGTTGTTGTGCATCTGGCAGTCCACGCACATACACAGCTCTCTTACTTCTTCTTGATGAACAGCACCGGCACCACATATGGGGACAGCCACATATGGGGACAGCAACGGCCTGATAAAGCCTTGTTCCACCAACTCTCCTAACTGCTCTTTGAGCTTTGTATTTTTTGCATCGCTCATGCAGTCAAAAGACTGCACCTTTGGTGGAGACCGTGGCACTATCTTGATCCCACTGTCATTGTTGAGACACAATGGCAGCCCTTTGACAACTCCTTTGGGAAAATTTCTGCAATCATCTTGAGCACCTCCCTAACATGGGGGGGTGGGGCAACTCTAGGGTTCCCTCGTCATCCACCATATTCCCCTCCCCTACTTCAAACACTACAATCCATAGCTCTGCTACTTGTTGTGGAAAAAACCAAGCCAGGTAGACATGGCCATCCTTGCTCTAGCACCACTTCAGCTACTTATGACGCACAGCTCCTTCCCCACTTCCTCCACATCCGACTCCTTCCCCTCACCCCGCCAAAGCGGCAAAGTGGGGTTTTTCTAGCCCACCGTCATGAACACCTGGTTGCACATCCAATCCAAATCTGAATTCCAGGTGTAAAGACAATCCCGGCCAAGTCAGCAGCCATAATCATCCATAGGGGAAGTGTCACAGTCTATTTTGCGAGCAAACTTGCCCTAATAGACCTCCTGATTGAGAGGCATGCCCCACTCCACTACTCCAGAAACCTGCCATGCTGACATCCCCAGCTTTCGTGCCAGTCCCAGCCTCATTGCCAGATTGTTGTTGAAAAAGCTATTGCTTGCGCCGCTATCCACCAAATCATGCTGCTTCCTCCGTCCCTTAAAAACTACAAGGTGAACATCAAGAACCAGCTCTAGGATGATTTGTAAAAACTTCTGCATCAGGAATTGAGGCAGCTCCTTAATATGCAGATGCCTTTCAAGGCTAGACTTGTTCTCTTCAGAAAAAAAAATTGCAACAATAGGTTTTCCCCTCGTCACTGATGTTACACGTTTCCCTGGTGTGCTTTGCACTTCGGGCTTTCCTACTTGCAGTAACCCTCCTCACCACAAGCCGGGTACTTGCCTCTTGGTCCTTCCTGCTTGCCCATGCCGTGCTGCTTTGCTAGGATTATATTCATCTCCATGGGCACAGCCTGCAATAGCTGCTCCACCCGTGGTTGTGTTGCGTAGCTATTCCAGGTCGAATTGTAGCTCACCACATTGATGCGCTCTGCCATCAGATCTAGCTCCATGAAGTTCCACAACCTGAGCACTTCCAGCTCACACTGGACATGAGGCTTCATGCTGTCATAGTGGGGGTCATACACCTCCACATCCAAGAGTTATTTGGTCTACACCACCAAAGCTATGAACTGTTTTGTGTATTCCAGAACTGATCTACCTCGCTTCACATGTTTGATTCTATCACGTGCAACTCAACTGCTGTTGAGGAGGTCAAAACAAGCCCCGAGCATAGTGAAAATCTGCTCCCAAGTCTCTGGCTTCTCCGTCAATACCCACACACTGAGCTGTGATTCCTGTCCCAACGCTACAATCGGTAATGGCAGAAAATGTTGCCCAGCCTCCAGCCCGTCCGACAACACATTGGCGTTCCTGTGGCACAATGCTGTCTGCCAATGGAGCGTCATTTCCTGAAGCAACATAGGTGCATACTCTATCCTTCTAGCATCTTCTCCAATGGGACCATCCAACTATGTGAAGTAATGGTTCACTGTGAAGAGCCACTCCCACAAATTGCCGTTTGGCTTAAGCCACCAAAATGACAGTGAAGATGTCATTGCAACATCCCCAACATACTTCTCCCTTGTCCGACCCGCACCTAAACCATACGTGGTTTCTCATTCTCCTGGCACAACTCATTGGGGGAATGTCAGAGTTTCTCCATGAAGAAAGCTTGGTTAGATTCTACTGGTGCCATGCTTGCGGTTGTGATGAAAAGTGTTCTGGCAAAACACAGTTGTAGCAGATGACTGCCTTGCATCCCCTGCAAGGCCTAGCAAATTTCCACATGCTCTGATACCAACTGTGAACCAAGGGCTCCCAGCATGAAAGTCACAGCCAGAGACCTTGGGATGAACCTCTCACCCTCAAAACCTTGGAGTGTGGGCCAACACTTAAGATGCCGCA
Organism: Penium margaritaceum; assembly: GCA_023375785.1. Taxonomy (NCBI): domain Eukaryota; kingdom Viridiplantae; phylum Streptophyta; class Zygnematophyceae; order Desmidiales; family Peniaceae; genus Penium; species Penium margaritaceum. The sequence goes on from SZWC01006461.1 coordinate 10,365, forward strand.
CAACCCTCTCCTAGCAGCAACACCACTGCTAGTGACTTAGGTTGATGTTTTACGACTCCCATGACGGTGTTTGCACCAGGGTGCATTACGGAAGACTTGTTGGATCAAAGGGACTTGTGCAAAAAAACACTTTGAGTACAAGGAATTTTCGACAATGAATGCTTTTTTAGACTTTGTAGATTATTCCAAGGAAATGTAAAGAGTCGTGGAGAAGATTGGCATGCCCAGAACAACCCGTAAGGTTCCTTATGCAAAAAACCCAATGGGGTAGCCAAGAGTTCCTCGCTGCTCCAAAGCCATCGAAAAAAATTGGTACAAAAAATGCATGTACCATGCATTTTGCATCTTGAGGTTTTCAACGCACTAAAGAAGGCCTTAATCCATGAAGAAATAATCAAGTTTGCATGCTCCACACATGACGGCCACTGGCAACATTACCAAAGGGGTTCATGGTTGTCCAAAGCCCTTGCTTGCAAATGCATATCCAGCCACCATCCCAAAGTGCACGTAGCCCCCAACGAACATTGCATCATGGGCGAAACGTCCATCTAAGGGTGCTTTTTCTTCACTAAGGAAGAAAGGTGCGCCCTCGTACTCGAGATGGTATCAGTACATCTCCTGTTTTCTAGACGTGCGCCTCCCACCTTTACACCATCGTGTCTTTCCATTCTGTGCACTGAATGATCCGGATTGTGGTCAAATTCACATGGTTTTTCACATGGAGTACAATGGCTACATAAAAACATGCAGATGAGGTTAGTGTGATGATTCACCTCCTTAACTGGCGTCTCTATAGTACAGATTACAAAATCCTTATTCACCTGAAAACCTCACACAAATATTGCGACTGCTTTTGACCTTCTGAAGTTTGCGAACCTTGTGAATAGAAAGTAAGAGGAGAGAGCACACCCAGCGAAAGTAGTAATCGGAAAAAAAATGGTGATGAAGGGATAAAAGCACAGGATTCATGGAACTCTTTGAGTAGTCCGGGTGGCAGCTACATTAACTGCGGCATTCTTCCAAACATATGGCATGAGACCAATGACGCCCACAGACAATTAAAGCACAAAATCGTACAGCTCAGTAAACATTTTACATCCATCATTGCCTCCCAGGGAAACACTTGAGGCTAAATGAAAAGGCAAAAGCCGAAAAACACAAACAAAAAATGGAAAACATTTTTTGGGGTGCTCAAGAGCAACAAAAACCATGTGCTTGAATAATTCAACACGAGAATTGAGAAGCCTCCAAGTTTACACCCGCAAGAAGTATAACTTACAGAGAAAAGCATCCAACTCCAGAGTGAGAACCGAACCTACTTAGCCTCCCCCAAATTATTCAAAACCACAAATCTAAAGGGAATGAAAGTTTAGATGTGCCTGATGTTTTTATTGACCCCACCACTGCTAGGGTTTGTAGAAACAAGATGAACTAAACCCCTACTGTTTCTTCAACATCTACATACATTGGAGGAGCCACTACATTGAGAATTGGTGACTGTGTCCTGTTGAGCTTGATGCCTTTTTAAGCTACCTCGTAGCTTCTTTATATCTTTTTATTTATTTACCTATTTCCTATCATTTGTTTGTTCCATTAGAAAGAACAGTGGAAAATCTATGAACGTAGCATCTGTTGTGATGGTCGTTTGGATTTCATTTTTACTCTTTGCTTCACGTGCTTGCGTCAATCTTGACACGACCTCAGGGTGTCGATTGTGGAACGATGTTGACGGACTGTTGCAATCTGGTAATGATTGCAACAACCTGTCTTGACTGTAAATATTAGGTTTTTTTTCTTTCTAAAAGTTTGTTGTGTTACATTCCTCCCCCTTTGGCTATGAACCGTACTCGGTTTGGTTTCACCTTTTGTGAAGAGGTGGTTTGCATACCAACATCCATCTTTGATGAAAAAATCCTCAGTCCATGGACAGAATAGCATCATAATTCGGCACACTTGCTTTGAAATTGTTCAGCTTAAAAAGAAAAAAAAACACTGTGGCCACACTTCCTCTCCCTTTACATGAAAACACCCCGTGACAGGTGCCTAGCACCCCCGTGACAGGTTGTCGGGAGTTAGCCAAAGAGCAGATCGAGGGCCACTGCTGTTACCCTCTCAGGAGGCTCATGCAGGGGTGGTACCCTCGTGGGTACGGTTGTTCTGACAGGCAGTCAGTTCCTCCCAGTACTCCGCAATAGCCACAGTTGGCACTCGCGACTCTGGCCCCCAAATTTTGTGGTCAGGTCCACAACCAGCCTAGTGAATAAGGTACGCCAAAACCACTCATGTGTGCAGATTGTGCTTACGGTATTGGAGAATGCGGTGTACCTCACGCTTGCCTTCCATGGTGAGGACAGCAAGAGGGGGTGGCTGAACAGACCCCTCTGCTGTGTAGGGTGCAAGGAGAGTCACATGGAAGGCACCACATATACACATGATTCATGGGAGAGTCAACTGGTAGGCCATAGTCCCCAGCTTCTGTGTTATCGTGAGGGGTCCTTCCCTATTTCGTAACATCTTTTGTGCACTCGGTGTTTTCAGCCTCAAATTCAACATACTCAAAAGTACATGATTTCAAATGGATAATTTCAACTCACGACATCTCAAGTCAGCATAGGCCTTCTGGATCTTTCAAGCCACATACAAGTGAGCCTTGGCATCCTGCCAAAGGGCGTCCATGGGCTCAACAAAAGCCTGGGCAGAGATCACCTGATCATCGCTGTCCCCACACTTCACCATTGAAGCGGGTACCATCGTATGCCGACCGTGGTTGAAGAAAAACAAGAGAATGCCGGTCGATTTGTTGACCACATTCTTTACGGCAAAAACTCGGCTGGGGCCAAGTAGTTGTCCCAATCTTTCATTCTTGGATCAATGTACATGCACAGCATGTGCCCAAGTGCGTGGTTGATGCGCTCTATTTTTCCATCAGTTTTGGGGTGAAATGCCAAAGTCATGCATTTCTATGTTCCAACCCCTTCCTGTAATGCAAGATAAAACCAACTGGCAAATCGTGGGTCAAGGTTGGAGATGATGCAGATGGGTAAGCCTGTTGAAATAGTGTGCACCTTGTCCACTGCCTAGATGGCTAGCTACACATGCAGACAAGGCATCCACTGCTCTATGGAGTATGTCCCCTTGGTCTGTTCTTAGATGGGCCAGGAATGCACTGCCCATAATGGGTATGTCCCCTGTGGCTTATCATAGGAACCATACCTTTTTGGCTTGGGTGAATAGGCGCCGGAGTCTCAAACAAAAGGTCGCGGGTTCAAACCCCGCGACGGTCGCAATTTTCTTTGTGGCCAAAACTGGGACAGGAAGCTTCTAGGAAGCTTACTAGAGCCTGCCTTGAGTATGACACTTAGCAGTCTAAGGACGCGCCAAAAAGGACTGTAGGTTCAGGTTGGCTCCAGTGGAGCCACTATAAGCAGAAGCTTTAGCAAAGCTCTACAAGTATAAAAGCCTTTACCTTGCATGCATCCATTTACAGTTCTTGCCTTTGAGACTCCTCACAGAGTGTCCAACCAAAGGCAGACACTACAGACCAACATGCGGACTTTCTGAGGTTGCAAACCGAACGAACAGAAAGTGTGGATCCCCCATTCGAGGGTGATATGTTATCTTGGTTGCAATGCCAAGAGCGGTTGGCGGCCTCCCATGTCGGGACCCGTTTTCTAGACCGTTGCTATCCGGCACATTGACAACGGGTTATGGGCCCACACTTCTGGTTCTAAGGCACGCTTCCAAGACCGACTAGCGCGTGGTCTTGCAGGGCGCACAGGTACAACAGGGACACGAAGATCGGACGGCTCCAATCTGCTCCATCGGCTCCATCGTCTTCTTCAGGTAGGGTACGCGCACGTGGTGAACTAGGGGACAAGGAATAGCTCTGTCCATGTTGGACAAGACCTTTGAGCCCCAACGGGATTAAGCTCTACCCCTTTTAAGAAGGTGGTACAACCCCGAGTCCGTTCTCTCACGACGGCACCATCGCCTTAGGCGATCATCGGCGGGAGGGGTATGCAACGGAACCAACTGCACCTTTGACAACGCTCACAGTCAGCAACCTCATCAGCCTCATCGGCCTCAACGAAGCAGAGTAGCACCGAAGCAGAGAAGACAAGCAACCGCAGGAAATGGCGGATCCGATTCAAGCCCACATTGAGACGGGTATGTCCAAATTCACGGGGACAGGGTTTCCCTTGTGGAAATGGCAGTTTGAGACTGTCATGAACGTGCGTGGCTACCTCGACATCCTAAAAGGGATCGAGAAAGCACCCACCAATGCAACCGTGATGACGCATGCAGCTGACCTTGCAGCATGGACGATTAAGAACAACATGGCTCTTGCCATTCTTGTGACGTCCATCAACGAGACTCAACACTCCCACATGACAGGATGCACGTTGGCTGCGGAGGCCTACACAAAACTTGCACGCGTGCATCAATCGAACGCCCTAGCAAACCTACTCTTCATCTTCCAATGGTTGATGTCGATGAGGGTGAGCGAAGGAGAATCGATACCCGCATTTTTGCAGTCGTTCGACAATGTGCTGCAAGAGGTCCGACAAGTGGAATGGAATCTTGACTCCAACATGCGTGCCATGATCCTTCTAATGGCGCTACCGGAAAGCTGGGGATCCTTGATCACCGTATTTGGCGGTTGGAAGGAGGCAGATCTGATGTACGAGGCTGTTGCCGAACACGTCCGCAACGAGTCCACGCAACGCAGTGGCAGTGAGGCAAACATCTCAGCCTATGCCTCTCGCTTTGGTGGACAAGGTACAAGCTCTCGCTCCAGTCAAGGCAACAGCAGAAGCAGTGGTGGTGTAGGGAAAGGCAATGGTGGCGGGAAGAGTTCCAAGAAGCCCGGCAACTGTCACAACTGTGGCAAGGCTGGGCACTGGGCTAGGGACTGCCGTACTCCCAAGAAAGAAGGCAGGAACAAAGGTGGAAAGGAGAAGAAGGAGCTCACCAACATGATGGCTAGGGGGCTGCCCATGAATGGAGGCATGGTTGTTGCCGAGAGGATGAACCTAGGGGGTTGCCGAGAGGATGAACCAGATCCTAGGGGGTTGCCGAGAGGATGAACCCTGCGACGGCCGCAATCTTCTTTGTGGACAAAACTAGGGGGTTGCCGAGAGGATGAACCAGATCCTACTCGGCATGGTGCGAAGCATTCTCTTTGACGCCAAGCTCCCACCTTGCTTTTGGGCTGAAGCAGCAACAACGGCTTTCTACCTCTTGAACCTCACACTAGCGACCGCCTTGCAAAAGCATGGAAAAGAGCAGGACAAGCAGCTGAAGACCGCACAGCAAGCATGTTCGGGAAAGAAACTCAATGCATCTCATCTGAAGGTGTTCGGATCAACTGCATGGGTGAAGATCTAGTCGGAAGAAGGTGGAGGCAAGCTCAACGCACGCTCCAAGAAGTGCATCATGGTTGGGTACGACACGTCACACGAAGCCTATCGGCTTTGGGACCAGGCAGTAGGCAAGCTCCTGAGGAGCCGCAACGTTGTGTTTGACGAAAACACTCTTGGAAAGGGAGAGCTGCTGGACCCGATCCTTGCTCCCAAAGCGGGAGAGTGGATAGTGTTGCTTGAGTCTGGAGACCAAGCATCCGACAACTGGCTCGCTTTGCCAGCAGGTGGTGGGAATGGGAGAGTAGCTGCGGAGGATGATGCAGCATCTTACATGGACGCGGATACCAAGGTGTCCGAGGCTTCTGAGTCCGACTTGGACTCTGACGACTCTTCTGATGACGACGACGACGACAAACCACCACTTGTGGAAGCACCAGCACCAAAGCAAGAAGCGACACCACTACCCCGGCGCAGTTTGCGACCAAAGAGAGCACCTTTGCGGTATGAGGATGACGGGACATGACTTAGCTGGTCGTGCATGGCTCAAGGAGAGCCATCCACAGTGGCGGAGGCCATCAATGGCCCAGATGCGGCCAAGTGGAAGGAGGCAGTGGATAGCGAGCTTGCGTCCATTGCCAAGAACGACACGTGGATACTGGTGGATAGACCCGACAAGGCCCACGTGGTGGGATCCAAGTGGGTCCTTCGATTGAAGAAGAAGCAAGATGGCAGCATCGACAAGTTCAAAGCAAGGGTAGTGGCTAAGGGGTTATCTCAACGCCCTGGCTCTAAGTACGATGAGACGTTCGCACCCGTCCTAATCTTTGCCTCCATCCGCTCTCTCCTTGGCATTGTAGCCGCAAAGAACTTGGAGATACACCGGATGGACGTCAAGACAGCTTTCCTCTATGGGAAGCTTAACAAGGAAGTGGTATTGGAGGTGCCCGAAGGAGTCGAAGCTCCCAAGGGCAAGGTGTGCAAATTGGTGAAAGCGCTCTACGGGCTGAAACATGCCCCAAGGATGTGGTACAAAGAGATGGACGGTTTTATGACCGGACTCTCCTTTGCACATTGCCAGAATGACTCGAGCATGTACGTGCGTGATGATGGGAGAGGGTTGATGCTGGTTGCGCTGTATGTGGATGATCTGATCATCTTCTTGTCTTCGGTCGAGCTGCTGGATGAGCTAAAGTCTGACCTCAGCAAAAGGTTCAAGATGAAGGACATGGGTCCTCTCGAGTACTACCTCGGGATTGCCATCCACCGCAACCGAGTAGCAGGCACCATCGAACTCAACCAAACCAAGTACATCGGTGAGGTACTGAAGCACTACCACATGGAAGACTGCAAACGTGTCAGCACGCCAATGACGACCGACACAAAGCTGAAGGCCTCCATGTCGCAAAGCAACGAAACAGAACAAAGGGAGATGCAAGACATCCCCTACCAGTCCGCCATGGGTAGCATCATGTACGCCATGGTAGGGATTCCTCCGGACATCTGCTATGCTATGGGACAAGTGATCAGATTCGTGGCCAACCCTGGGCCACAACATTGGCAGGCAATCAAGCGCATCTTCCGCTACCTGTAGAACACACGTCACATGGGCCTCGTCCTTGGAGGCCAAGAAGTAACGGACCCCCTTTGCCTGAAGTGCTACACCGACGCTGACTGGGGAGGAAATCTTGACGACAGGAAATCCACCTCTGGATACGTGTGCATCTTGAATGGCGCTGCCATCTCATGGGCCAGCAGGAAGCAGGATTGTGTTTCCGTGTCCACGGCTGAGGCAAAGTACGTTGCTCTGTCTGAGGTGTGCAAGGAGACTGAATGGCTGCGCAGCCTGCTAAGCGAAATGACAGTGCCACAAAAGGATGCCACAGTCGTACACGTGCACAACATGAACGCCATCTCGATGGCTGAAGACGAGATCATCTCTCGGCAAACGAAGCACATCGACATACGTTACAACAACTCACGTGACCTGATCATGAGGAACGTGGTGGAATTGCAGCACTGCGGAACCAAGAGCATGCTTGCTCACTGCATGACCAAGTTGTTGGAGAGCGACTTGCACTTTGGAAGCATTCGTGGATTTGGCATGAGGAGTGCGGCGGAGGAAGGGTGAGTCCCAAGGCATTGATGGAGCCCAAGAAGCGACAGATGGACAGAGGTGCAAGGGAGAGATTTGTTGAAATAGTATGCACGTTGTCCAACACCTAGCTGGCTAGCTACACATACAGACAAGGCACGCACTGCTCTATGGAGTATGTCCCCTTGGTCTGTTCTGAGATGGGCCAGGAATGCACTGCGCATCATGGGTATGTCTCCTGTGGCTCATCATAGGAACCATACATTTTTGGCTTGGTTGAATAGGCGCCGGAGTCTCAAACAAAAGGTCGCGGGTTCAAACCCTGCGACGGCCGCAATCTTCTTTGTGGCCAAAACTGGGACAGGAAGCTTCTAGGAAGCTTACAAGAGCCTGCCTTGAGGATGACACTTGGCAGTCTAAGGACGCGCCAAGTAGGACTGTAGGTTGAGGTTGGCTCTAGTGGAGCCACTATAAGCAGAATCTTTAGCAAAGCTCTGCAAGTATAAAAGCCTGTACCTTGCATGCATCCATTTACAGTTCTTGCCTTTGAGACTCCTCGCAGAGTGTCCAACCAAAGGTAGACACTAAAGACCAACATGCGGACTTTGTGAGGTTGCAAACCAAATGAACCTAAAGTGTGGATCCCTCGTTTGAGGGTGATATGTTATCTTGGTTGCAATACCAAGAGCGGTTGGCGGCCTCCCATGTCGGGACCCGTTTTCTAGACCGTTGCTATCTGGCGCATTGACAAAGCCGTGGTACTTGATGACACCTTCATAAAAAATCCTGGCAGTCTCTTCTACTTTGACACGGGTTGTCGTGCACATGAATTGGGCCAAATCTGTTGCCCTGATCACAATGACCAAGATGGCATCTTTGCCTTTCTTGGTCTCCAGGATTCCATTATGAAATCCATAGATACCGACTCCCATTGGCTATCAACCGTGCAGGTGCCTTGTTTGAAGTCTTGTTACAGAGGCACAGATCACACACCATGTAGTATAACCTAATGTGAGTACTCTAGCCAGGCTATCAGTCGTGCTTAGCCAGAGCATGTCCTATTGTCTTGGCCTAGATGTGGCCAAAGGAAAGGGGGTTTTGAAACTTGAATATGATCTATTGTCGCAAGTTGTTGACATCTGGGACCACCACCTGCTTGCCATGCCACTTTAGCCCGGCAGCCTCCACAAGGCCATAGCGTTCAATGTTCTTCGGCTGAGCAAACCAGAGGTCAACAATATAGCCCATTCGAATGGGATTCTTGAATAGTTTCACACTGACTAATGGTCATAGAGGCAGGCGGAGTGGGTTTGTGCGCAGTATTGTCTCCGCCACAATGGTGGCAAAGTGTCGGTTTGTGATGGCATTATTGTTCACCATAAGACTCACGTGTGAAGGGTTTCAACTCAATGGGTCTGCCACGTTGGCCCGTCTTGTCGTACTGCTGGATGAATTTGAAGTGACTCAAGTATTTGATTCATTGTGCCTCTAATAACAAAAGGTTTGGTTGAGTCTGGAAGTATGTGAGAGAGTTGTGGTCTGTGACCATTGTGATCTTTCCCTATTCACCCTCAAGGTAGCAGCGTCATACTTTGAAAGCAAGCACAAATGCTAGCATCTCCTGATCCTCAGTGGTCTATCTTGTCTTTGCATCCAAGAGCTTACAACTCTCGTAGGCAACATGGTGACCGTATTGCATGAGCACCGCTCCCAGTCCTTTAACTCATACATCACAGTGTATCTCCTATGACCTGTTTGGATCCGAGAGTGCGAGTATCCGTGCCAAGAATAGCATCTCCTTCACAGCCTCAAGAGCCTCAGTGCAGTTTGCTGACCACACCCATGTGCTTGCCTTCTGGGTCAGGGCGGTGCGAGGGCTCACTAACATGGAGTAGCCTCTCATAAACAATCCGAAGTAATTTGGGATGCCAAGGTGAGAGTAGAGCTGGCCCACATCCTTGGGTTGAGGCCATTCTTTCATGACCTTAACCTTGTGAGAATCCACCCAAATCCTCGTGCCACAGATGACGAAGCCAAGGCATTCCAAATTCTGCTGCACAAACTTGCACTTACTTCTATTGGTGAAGAGGCGGTTCTTGCAGAGAATCTTGGGCACAATTCTGAGGTGTCTCTCATGTCTTTTGTGGTTCTTGGAGACAATGAGGATGTTGTCAAGATACACCAGGACTGACATGCTGAGGTGTTCATGAAAGATGTTTATTGCTGCTTGGAATGTTGCAGGATTGTTCATCAGTGCAAAACAAAGGAATCGGAACAGGTAATGTCCGGGATGAGTTATGAATGCCATTTTACATGCATCCTCCTTCATCGTCCGGATTTGATGGTAGCCCAGCAATAAATCAAGAGACGTGAAGATTTTTGCTCCTTAAAGCTGGCCAAATAGGTCCTTGATGCACGGGAGCAGGTCCTGTTTTTTTTTAGGTGAGTTTGTTCAATGCTTGATATTGCACGCACATCCAGAGGCCACCATCTTCCTTCTTCACAAATAGCATAGGCAGTCCGAAGGGAAAAGAGGTCATTCCAACCATTCATGAGGCACTCCTTGATGTAGGCTTCAGCTTCTGGCCATTCTACTGGGCTCAGGCAATACACAAATCATGATGTAAACTAGGGCATTCCTCATGGAGGTGATCAGGCTCACCAAGAGCCGCATAGGAAGGACCAAGTATTCGTGAGAGGAATTTACAAGTTGCACAGGCAGAAACTATGGAAGAAAATGTAGCTATTAAAAGAAAAAAATGTCTGATTGGAATTGAGTCAGAAACTAAATTATCACATCTTTCTAACAAGCCATTACATGCCTCATTTGGCCAAGGGAGCACTGAGGTACACTCTGTCAAAGTTGACTCTCCTCGCCTACCGGGATCAGCGGCAGTCACCTTGTCACACATGAGAATTATGTCTCACACGATGTGCACGGCCAATAATCACAGACTGCTCCTTCCTTGAAGTCTCCTGAAGTTTCTCCAGCCAATTTGTCTCCTTGAAGGCCGCTCTCAGCCAACCTGGACAATAACTTTGCCTCTCTTTGAGCTGAAAGTGCTCAGGTCATCACCTTAACCCGACCCATGATTTCCAAACTTTGGAACTCCATATCTCACTCAAACGAACTCTGAATTAAGTTTCATAAAGTGCATTGGAACCTGTGAAACATTTTTCATGCAGCTGTTATGCCAGATGATTTTGTTCAAGCAACCTATTTTTGTCAATATCTGGCGCCCTCGTATCCATCATTCTCCCACTTTGTAAGAATAGAAATCACACAAGTTCCCACTGTCCAGTGAGCTACTAAAAGCGGTGCGCTGCCAACGTCTTCGTCAGGAATTCTTCCAGAGTCATGCTTGAAAGGCAAAACTTGATCTGTGCCACCTGCTTTGCCACGAGTTTTGATGGAAACTAGAGCAGCCCTCAGGGAGGTGATCAGGCTCACTAAGAGCCGCCTAGGCAGGACCAACTGTTTGTGAGAGGGGGTTGCAGGTTGCACAGACAGAAATAATGGAAGCAAATGTAGGTTTGCAGAGGACGCAAATGTCTGAATCAACTCTTGAGTGAGAAATAAAATTGTCACAGCTTTCTAACAAGCCCTTATATGCCTCATTTGGCCTAGTGAGCACTGAGATACACTCTGTCAAAGTCTACCTTCTAGCACACTCTCCAAGCCTAGCGGGATGAGCGGCAGTCACCTTGTCACACAAGAAAATTATGTCTCACACCACTTGGACGACCAACAATTGTGGTTTGCACCTTCTTTGAAGTCTCTTGGAGGTCCTCCACCCACCTTTTCTCCTTGAAGGCCACTCTCAGCCGTCCAGGCCAAAAATCCTGCCGCCTTTTGAGCTCAAAGTGCTCAGGTCGTCACTTGAACCCGACCCATGATCTCCAAACTTTGGAAATCCATATCTCACTCAAACGGACTCCATATCAAGCTCCGTAAAGTGTGTTGGAACCTGTGAAACATCCTCTATGAATCTGTCATGCCTGATGATTTATATCGAGCAACCTATTTTTGTCACTTTCTGGCACTCTCATATCATTCTCCCACTTTGCGAGAATAAAATGCACACAAGTCCACACTGTCCCCTCAGGTCTGAATGCGGTGCGCTGCTAGCGGCTCCTCATCTGTTGCGCCACGCCAATCTGCCGCCTTGGTGCTGTGCATGGCTTGAGCGAATGTGGTTGGGTCATCGGTGACTGTGAGGAAGAGAAGCTTGAGGTCAGACAACTCCGTTGGTGGTGGAACGGTGCACAAGTTCACCAGCTCTCCAGCGGCCTCTGTTTGTTTGCAAGGCGCTCGGGTCGCCTCAACAGCTTCTAATTATCCTTTGCACCTTTGTTGAGGCGTGCAGGCTGTCGTGACAGCTACTGTGCGTTGCTGTGCTGCTCCTCCTCATCAGATTCCACTGCCAGCTCCTTCTCCTTCTCAGCTCCCTCCACCTCCTTGTCGTTGCCGCTGTCACCGCCATCTTCCGCACCGCCCTCTTTCCCTACCGGTACTTCTCCCACTTCTGGTACAAGTGCGGGAGAAAGCGGAACTGCGGACACAGGGCTCCAAGTCCAGCCCTTCACTTCCTCTTGGAAGACTAAGCGACGGTTGTGGATGATCTTGCGTGCGGCGAGGTTATAGAGGCGGTATTCTATGGTGTCGTAGCCAAGAACGGCGGCCTTCACCGACTTTTCGTCTAGCTTGTTACGACTGCCAGTAGGCACGTGCACGAATGCGCCACACCCGAAGTCTTTCAGGTGCGTCAATGTTGGCTTGCGTCCTGTCCATGCCTCCTCTGGTGTCATCAGTGGCACGGCGCACATAGGGCTTCGGTTTTTCAGGTACATGGCGGTATTGACCGCTTCTGTCCAAAAGGTTGGCAGGAGCCCCGGGTCTTGAAGCATGCTGCGAACATGCTCCATGAGCGTCCGGTTTGCGCGCTCAGCCACGCTGTCGTGACAGTCACACGCCGAGCCCTTGGGATAAACATCCCACCTTCAACCACTTGGTGTGTGGGCCAATCTTTGAGATACCGCACGACCCTATCCTAGCAGCAATACCGCTGCTAGTGACCGAGGTTCTAGCCATGCGACTCTCCCAGCGGCGTTTGTACCAAGGTATGCTACATAAGACTCATAGGATCGAATGGATGTGATTAAGGCAATTCTTGGAAGAAAAGGATATTTGGGCAATGAATGAATTCTTTGACTTGATGGATCAGTACAAGGAGATGTACAAAGTCTCTGAGTAAGATTGGCATGCCTAGAACAATCCCTAGGCTCCCTTATGTGCCAACCCCTATAAGTCAACCAAGAGCCCCTCAGCACTACGAAGCTCTATTCTGAGGAAGAATCATGCATATAACACATGTATCATGTAGTACACGTTGCGAGCTTTCTAACACACCAAAGAACACCTCAGTTTATGGAGAAACGGTTGAGTTATGGCTGTATGAGTGCTCCACGCGTGACTACCACTGCCAGCACTGCGAGCGGTAGTCACAGCCGCCCAAAGCACCCTTGCTTACGAATGCAGCTTTAACCGTCATCCCAAAGCACCCATGGACCCCAATGAACCTTGCCTCATTGGCTAAGCATGAAAAAAAAAGTGACCAAAGTGGGTTGCTTGATAAAAGTCATCAGGTCACAAAAGTGAATAGAGGATGTTTTGCTGGTTCTGTAGCACTTTGTGGAACTTGAGTCGGAGTTCGTTTGAGGGAGATATGGATTTTCAAGGTTTGGTGGTAATGGGTCGGGTTCAAGTGACGACTCCTGCACTACATGCACCAATAACGGCCACAATTGTTGGCAGGGAAGTTTGGAGTGGCCTTCAAGGTAGAAAGGCGGCAAGAGGACCTTCGGAGAGCTTCAAGGAAGATCCCCACCAAGATTATTGGTTGTGCACATGGCAGAGATGGTAATTCTCTTGTGTGAGAGTGTGACTGCCCCTCATCCCACTAGGCTAGGAGTGTGCTAGGAGGTGAACTTTGACAGAGTGGCTCTTCCAGCTCCATGTGCTGAATGAGGCGTACTTAGGCTTGTGCTGATTTAATTTCTCAATCAAAAGTTGATTCAAACATTCGTGTTCCTGGAAAACCTACATTCGCTTCCGTAATTCCTGTCTGTGCAACCTGAAACTCCCTCTCACAAACAGCTGGTCCTGCCTAGGCCGCTCTTGGTGAGCCTGATCACCTCCCTGAGGGCTACCCTTGTTTGCATCAGTGGTGTCAAAGCTAGAAAAAGGCTTTGTCTCAGGCATTCCTTGCACCCTGTTGTGTGAGAGAGCCGTTTGTGGGCTGAGAATTGCACTACTATGGCGACATCCGCTTCTATGGTGGCCGGCGTCAACATCGCCAATTTTGAAGACAAGAAATTCTTCAACTACAGCAACAACATGAACATGGTGCTGATTGAGAAGGGTCTATGGAGCTAGGTGGATGATAAGGAGAAGGAACCAGCAGAAAGCTCCCTCTCTCCTAGCGAGGCCCGTACCAACCGCGAGAAGCGTGACCGCGCCCTCGCGACCAACTACCTCCACCTCACCGAATGGCAGCAACTCCTTGTCCGTGGCATCCTCACGCCAAAGGAGGTTTAGAAAAAGCTTGAGTCCATTTATGTTTCCTAGTTAATCCTCATGAACATGCAGTTGCATTGTCGCTTTCACACTCTGAAGATGTATGAGTCTGGATCCATGATTGACTACATCAATATAGTGAAGTCTCTCTCTAACCGGCTTGCTGCGATGGAGGACCCTGTCAAGGGGCGTGTGGTCATGCTAACCATCCTCTCTGGCCTTTTTAGCAGTTATACTCCTCTCATTGTTGCCCTGGACCAGCGCGACGACAAGCTCTCCCTCAACGATGTGGAGGAGAGCCTCCTGTTTGAGAAGGCGTGCGCATGGGAGAGGAGGGCGGAAACGGACTGGACGTCGCTCTCATCACCAACTCTGGTCATGGGGGTAGTGCTGCATCAACCAGGGGCAGCGGTAGAGGAGGAAAGAAGAAGGGGAACTGCCACTACTGCAAGAAGCTGGCTCATTGGGCGCATGAATGCCGGAGGAAGAAGGCGGACCTTGCGGCTGGAGTGGGAGCAGGAAAGCATTCTGACACTTCCGCGAATGCAGCAGATTGGGAGAGTGGATTTGTGACCACCATCCGGCTCCTGCACATCTCCAACAAAACCGCCTTGTTCTGGATCATAGACTCAGGAGCCACACGGCACATGACGTGTCGCCCGGAGTGGTTCATCGTCTACACCGCCATCGAGCCTCATCAGGTGTACATGGGGAACAATCATGTGCAAATGGCGGTTGGGGAGGGTGAGATTCTGTTTTTTGCTTCCGTTGAGGGTAAACACGTGGACAGTCATGTGCAGGGGGTGCTCCATGCTCGGGGCTAGGAGCTTACCTCCTCTCTGTCTCATCTCTCATCTTGAAGGCATGCATGTTTGCTTTGAGAATGGTGGATCCCATCTCTGCCTATGTAGGCCGTGTGATTGCAAAAGCAAACAAGGAGGACGGTCTTTACTACCTCTATGTGGCGTCGTAGAAGGAAGCCGACTCAGTGTTGGTAGCGACAGAGGGAAAATACGACATCGGCCTGTGGCATTACGGGCTCGGTCACCTCAGCTTTGGCGCCATCATCTCCATGCATTAGATGGTCCGTGGCCTGGAGCTCAAGGGGGTGAAACAGCCTAGTGGATCGGCTTGTGAGAGCTCCATTGAAAGGTAACAAGCCCGCGCTCCTTTCACTGGGGAAGGGAAGTGGGCAGCTGAGCTTCTCTCACTCGTTCACTCTAATGTGTGTGGTCTAATGGCATCACAGTCGCTGTCCTGCAAGTTGTACTTTGTCACGTTCATTGATGACAAGTTAAGGAAGACGTAGGTGTCCTTCTTAGTTGGCAAGGATGAGTGCTTTGATGCTTTGAAGGTGTGGATTATTGCTACACAAAATGAGACTGGCAGGCGGTTGAAGGTGCATCGCACCAATGGTGGAGGAGAGTACCTCTCCACTTTCACACCTTCCTCATGCGTCGCGGGATCAAGCACGAGGTCGCCCCACCTGGAACACCGCTGCTGAACGGCGTGGCTGAACACGCGAACTGCACACTCATGGAGCGTGTTTGCACCATGCTCCAAGACGCGGAGCTCCCACCAACCTTCTTGCCAAAAGTGGTCAACTCTGTCGTGTACCTGAAAAACCAGAGTGCCACACGCGCCGTGCCACCGATGACACTGGAGGAGGCGTGGACGGGACGCAAGACAACAGTGACTCACCTGAAAGTCTTCGGGTGTGGCGCATTCGTGCACTTGCCTACCGGCAGCCATAACAAGCTTGATGCAAAGTCAGTGAAGGCCGCCTTCATTGGCTAGGACACCATGGGATACCGCCTCTACAACCTCGCTGCACGCAAGATCATCCGCAGCCCTGACGTGGCCTTTCAAGAGGAGGTGAATGGCTGGACTTGGAGTCCTATGTCTGTAGTTCCACTTGCTCCCGCACTTGTACCTCAAGTGGGAGAACTTCTATTAGCAGAAGAGGATAGTGCGGAAGAAAGCAGTGACAGCTGTAACGACAACGAGGTGGAGGGAGCTGAGAAGGAGAAGGAGCCAGCAACTGAATCTGATGAGGAGGAGGAACAAAGCAACATACAGCAGCTGCCATGATGATCCGCACACTTCAACAAAGGTGCAAAGGACAGTGGAGAGCTGTTGTGGCGATCCGAGCACCTCGCAAGCAAACAGAGGCTGCTGGAGGAGTTGGTGAACCTGTGTACCGTTCCACCACCAACGGAGTCGTCTGACCTCAAGTGTCTTTTCTTCACAATCACCGATGACCCGGCCACATTCAGTGAAGCCATGCGTAACACCAGGGTGGCAGATTGGGGTGCCGTAGCAGACGAGGAGTGTGGTGCGCTCATGAAGAACGGCACCTGGACTGTCCAAGAAGCTCCAGTTGGCAGTTAGGTGATCAAGTGCCGGTTGAACTTCAGGAGCAAGCGTGGTGCGGATGGTAAGGTGCTCAAGTACAAAGCACGGTTGGTTACAAAGGGGTATGCACAAAGTGAGGGTGTGGATTACAATGAGGCATTTGCACCTGTCGCCAAGTCCCCATCCATCTGAGCGATCCTCGCTCTTGCTGCTGCTATGGACTGGGAGGTGTACCAAATGGATGTGACTTGTGCATTTCTGAATGGTGACCTCGAGGAGGATGTGTACATGTAGCAAGCATAGGGGTATGTGGTGGAGGGAAAGGAGGATTTGGTGTGCAAGCTTGTGAAGGCCCTCTACGGCATGAAGCAAGCCCCGCGAGCATGGTACCACAAGATGGATGAGCAGCTGGCTGGCCTTGGATTTGTGCGCAGTGAAGCTGACCATGTAGTCTATGGGCGCACGCAAGAGGCAAGCCAGGTCATCATCTTGCTCTATGTTGATGACCTGCTCATTGCATCTGACTCCAAGTTTCTTTTGGACAATGTCAAGCAATCCCTTGCTGCCTGGTTTGACATGGAAGATATGGGAGAGCTGAGCTACTACCTTCGCCTTTAGGTCAAGCGCGACCAGCAGCAACTGAATTTCGAGTTATCGCAGAGCACGTACGTGAGCAACATCGTCAACCGCTTCAACATGGCAGGAGCGTGCAAGGCCGCAACACCATTGGAAGAGGGAGCGAAGCCGAGCATGACGCAGACTCCCCGTGGCATGAGAGAGAGCAGCTGCATGGAAGTGGTGCCATACTAAGCAGCAGTTGGGAGCCTCATGTACGTAGTTGGCACGCGCCTCGATATTAGCCAAGCAGTGGGAGGCGGTCAAGCGCGTGCCAGGCGCTGATCGAGCCTGGCAACACGGGTCATGTGACCATCCCTCAATCGCGACTGTCACTCCCTCGCGAGATCGCGATGGAGAGATGACCCTTTTTTTTCGGCATGCAAACCCCCTATTGCGATTTTCAATTTTGTATGTTTTGCGTGTGTGGAGCCCACTTCTAACATTAAACCCTACATCGTAATAAGGGTTTTGCACATAAAAAAAAACAAAAGGGTCATTGCTCCATTGCAATTGAGCAAAAACACCCATTTTAAAACTTGCAAACTTTTTCATGGAACACAAACTACTCTTGGATTGCAGAAAAAAATACTTTTGAATCCAACCCCTCTTTACATTCGGGGTTGAGGGTTTTACGTTTTGCGCGGGCATCTGCCGGGCCCCGCAATTGCGGGGTCCAATAGATGCCCGCAAGCAATCCCCGCGCAAACCCCTTATTTGAACAATCACAAACACCTCAAAAGAGGGGTTTGTCATTATTTGTGGATTATGATGATGTCAGCATTCCGACACTCCATTCCATGCAGCGGCGACATAACTTTTACTATGGATATGTTGTTCATTTTTTTCGACCTTTAGATGTTATAACTGTAATTAAGTCCAAACTTGGTATGTCGTGTCTAATTTAGGAGGTCCGGGTATGCCATGTTAAACTTTGGACATGGTGGGTATCTGGCCGCTCGGTCTTTGAAATTATTAATTTTCTTTCACAATCTTGACCACTCGCTATCGGGCACTCTCACTTGTTGGTCGCGAAGTGAGACGCTTAATATTATGTGGGGGGAATGTAATGGGAGGACTGGTTAGGCCCTCCCACTTCGTGATAGCAAGGTGAAGGCTGTGGGCCATCCCTCGAAATTTCGAAGGTTGGCCGGTGGCCAGCCAACTGCTATCAATTGGCTGGCCGGCGGCTTGTTGGCTGGGTGGCCCACGGTCAGACACGCGCCGCTGAGCCACCACCTGCTGATTGAGCTGGTGGCTCGATCGGTGGCTTGGAGGCCGATAGGCCTCGAGGGTTGAAGGATGTGGCCTTGTGCCCTTGTCCTCATTGCCGCCCTTGCTTGCAAGAGCAAGCGAGGATGAGGGATAGAGCAAGAGCAAGAGCGAGAGACACAAGAGAGACAAAACTTGCGATAGTGCCTCACACGCGATGATTTTGTGCCGAAATTTCAAGAAAAAAAATTGAGTTTATTTAGGTCAAACTACAAGTTATGGGTTATTCCCCCTCTTGTTTTGGACCCAGAACGAGGGCGCGAGGTAAAATTGAGATGGGCTTCTAGTGACTTGAAATATTCAATTCTCCCTACACGGGTCATTGATGACGATTGCCCCAAAGAGTGACACGAGGAGAAAAGCCCTCGAGCGAGCTTTGGATGCCATTTTGCAAACTCTGACGATGACCTAAGTGCACGAGCTATAGACACAGGCATTACAATTCACATGAAGATGCCTTCTGCGATTCTTCTTCAACCGAAGTCCTTGGATAGATGTGGGCCCAAGAGACTAAAGTGGAATGCACACGCATTCCCAGAAGGAGAAATTTATGCCCACTTTGGCATTCTTGCGCACCTTTAACACATGGTCACGAACAACATTTGTTGATAATCCCGAATGCTCTAGCCTTTCCTGATGAAGCCGAAAGGTGTTCGTTTGAATCCCTTCCCCACCGGATGCTTTTATGACACATGTCAATGCCATGGTTCCAATAAAGCTGCAAAATGAACTAATCTTATTGATTGTCACGGTTAACAAGGCTTCCGGGATTGTAACATTTTGTCAATGGCTGCAAGTTGGACGAGTGTGATTTGAATGAATTAGTAATTTTCAAAAAAATCTCAACAAACCACAAGTCGCCAAGACGGATGGTGGATGAATGAGCAGCCAATCATTCGTTCACAATCACTAATATGAGTAAGCCTTGTTACTTCCTGGTCTTTGCAGACCTGAGACCTCTGGTTGATTGGACTCCAGTTGTCCATGGCCGTTTCATGGTTAGTGGGGTTGTTGCGTAGAGAATTTTGCCTGCAATTGAACGTGGTGGAAAGTGTCGCCCAACTTACTAATCACTTGGGGCTTTTCAACGTTTCTTTTTATCGTCCGAGCCTTACTCTTGAATTGGCCATTCGATCGACACCTGAGATCGATACCTATATGGGTAGAGGGTCTCGATGTCATTGCTCTTCGAAACCGGCACAAACTAGACAGAGTCATTCGTTTTTTGACATTGTAGAAACTTAAGCTGTTGAAACAGGCACCTGCCACCGTCGCAAATTTCTCTCCTCAGTCCTCATTGGTGTGGAGAGCAAATGGGGCATCCCGCATGTATGTTCCCTTCCCAGAATGATCAAACCCCAATTTGTGTAGTGATAGGTTTTGTTGGTGACCCCTATTACATTCACCTGAACAGGCCCCAAGGAAAACGTACTTTCAGGCCACCTTCTTGAACACGATCTGTACCCGCAGGCCGCGGCTGGAGGGCATCCATCCTCCTACTCGAATCCTCGTGGGTGTCCTTGCGTCGAAGGAGCGAAACCTTTTGTCAGGCAGCATGGATAAATTTGTGGGTTTGCAAGTACAACGGTAAATAACATCCACAATGTACTGGAGTTTCCAACGCAAGTGCTAAACGTGATGACGACGTCATTTCCAGGAGGACGGATTCGAACGTTGGCAAGAACAACGGTGCCGCCACTCTCCCCAAGCCCCCTTCCCAGTCCCCAACCATCCCGTTCCGCACGTCCCCCTGAGGTCACCTGTCTGTCCAAGGTAAATGAGACTGTTAAAGCTTGGGGACACAGTGGTGCCCACATCTACGGCGATAGATCTGCCACAGAACAAGCGACTGTGCGTCAGCACACGGCAAGACACTCTACAATGGCGGAGGCAGCAGCCATCGCCCACCAACGGCGGAGGAAGCTGTCAGAAGACTTCGACGAGGAATACGGGGGAGTAGCGGAGGATGGCGAAGGTCGGTGGCGGTCCAACAGCGCTCGGACGGCTCTCGCCTGCGCTGACTGGTCCACGGCCATTCAGCGCCTGCCAAAGTCGCGCTCCCTGCTGGACGATCCGCGCCACTTTGACCGGTATGAGCGCACCAACACGCGCGACGCTGCGACCTTGGGGATTCCGTACCCGCGCAGCCGCAGCGACGGCGTGGCGGTGTCGCGGCATCGTGGCAGCAGCAGCAGCAGCAATAGGATGGCCAGCAGTCCAAGCTTGACCAGGTGTGTGACACACCTGGTCAAGCTTGGACTGCTGGCCATCCACACCGTGTGTGCTAGCTCCGAGTACCAGTATAGGCAGTAGAGGTTATCCTAAGCATCAGCGGAAGCAGCTTGTAGAGTCGGCCACTGCTGCTGTCAAAGGAGAGCTGCAGCAACAGGGGCAGGAGCAAGAGCTGAAATTGCAGCAGAAACAGCAGCACTAGGAGCAGCAGACCTGGCAGATGCAGCAACATCGGCAGCACCCTTTGCAAGCAACAGCATCAGGAACAGCAGCAGCATATGAAGCAGTGCAACAGCAGCAGCAGCAGCAGCAGCAGCAGCAGCAGCAGCAGCAGCAGCAGCAGCAGCAGCAGCAGCAAGAGCAGCAGCGCCTGAGCAACAGCAGCAGCAGCACAGTAGAAGCAGCAGCAGCAGCCGCAACAGCAGCCGTAGCAGTAGTACCTGCAGCAGCAGGAGCAGAGGCAGCAGGAGCAGCGGTAGCAGCAGCGGCGGCAACAGCAGTAGCAGTAGAAGCGGCAGCAGTGGCGGCAGCAGCAGTTGCAGCAGCAACAGCGGCAGGAGCAGCAGCAGCAGCAGCAGCGGCAGCAGCAGCGGCGGCGGTGGGGGTGGCAACGGCAGGTGTCGGGGTGGGACACGTGGATGAGGGGGAGAAGGAGGCGGGTGATTAAGTGCCGAGAGGCGATGGTTGAGGCCCTCAACCATTGAGGAGGAGGAGGAGGAGGAGGAGGAGG
>SZWC01006461.1:82186-94930 GCA_023375785.1 Penium margaritaceum
CTTTCTCTCTCCCCTCTCTCTCCTTCCCTCTCTCTCTCAATCCATCTTTCTCAATCTCTCTCTCCCTCTCTCTCTCTCTCTCTCTCTCTCTCTCTTTCTTTCTCTCTTCTTTTTGGTGTGATGAATCTTACCGATCAATGAATTCCGCCACGGACCGGCACAAGCACGTGGTACACTAGAAAATGCCGCTACCCATGGCACAATAGGGTGAAACAGAAGTAGAAGGAGAGGTGCAAGAATCAGAATGTCAAAAAATTCTTCGCAGCTCGTGAGATGGAGTTGTTGTGTCCTCTCTGGGAGGATGCCGTGGAGCACCTGCCTACTTCCATTGTCGCACGCTTGCCCCTGCTCGAGGTCCTTCGCCAATGCGCTCGTCAGGGGTTCTACCAGCAGCTCAGCGCGTCGTTGTTCTTTTACCAGCATCTACACTGGTTGGAGGAAGTGGAAATGGTCGGAGCTGCGCTGTTCCCAGAGGCGTGTGAGGCTATGGTGCGGAGGTGCTAGGCGGTAGGGTCCTGCGAGGCGGCTCTCTGGCTTCAAGTCAGCCCAGCGGGCCCGCGATTGTCTCTACCTTGCCCCGACCGACTTTTGCCTCCACGCCCAGCTTTGGCTGGGTTTGCGACTGGGATATCTCTCCATCCATGGCGGTCACAAGCTCTTGCCGGCAGATGTCACACATCGTGCGGGGCCTAGGCTATTGGATATGCGTCCCCCAAAGGTGACCAAAGTGGATTACTCGATTAAAATCATCAGGTTACAACAGTGAATAGAGGATGTTTTTCAAGTTCTGTAGCACTTTACAGAACTTGATTCGGAGTCCGTTTGAGGGAGATGGATTTTCAAGGTTTGGTGGCAATGGGTCCGGTTAAGGTGATGGCTCCTACACTACCAGCACGAATGATTGCCACAATTATTGGCCAGGGAGGTTTGGAGCGGCATTCAAGGTACAAAGGCGGCAGGAGGACCTTTAGGAGGTTTCAAGAAAGGTCCCTACCAAGATTATTGGTTGTGCACATGGCAGGGATGGTAATTCTCTCGTGTGAGAGTGTGACTGCCGCTCATCCCGCTAGACTAGGAGTGTGCTAGGAGGTGAGCTTTGACAGAGTGGTTCTTCCAGCTCCATGTGCCAAATGAGGCGTACTTAGGCTTGTTAGAAAGCTTTACTAATGTATTTCTCGTCCTTAAGTCAAACCAGCAATTCGCGCTCTCTACACAACTTCACACGCTCTCGTATTTTTGTCCTTGCAGCCCACAACTCAAATAGAATTGGTCCTGCCTGGCGGCTCTTCTTGAGCTTGATCACCTCTCTGAGGGTTGCCTTTGATTGCATCAGTGGTATCAGAGCTAGAATGAGGGTTTGCCTCATCCTTGAAGTATTCCTTGCACCCTGTTGTGTGAGAGAGTCGTTTGGGGGCTGAACGTTGCACTACCATGGTGACATCGGCTTCTGTGGTGGCCGGCGTCAACATCACCATGTTCGAAGGCAAAAACTTCTTCAACTTGAGCAACAACATGAGGATGGTGCTGATGGAGAAAGTACTCTTGAGCCATGTGCGTGAGGAGGAACCAGCTCAGTCCTCTCTCACACTTGGTGAGGCCCGTACCCATCGCAAGAAGCATGACCGCGCCGTTGCCGCCATCTACCTCTGCCTCGCCAAATGGTAGCAACTCCTCGTCTGTAGCATCCTCACGCCTTAGGAGGTTTGGAAGAAACTTGAGTCCACTTATTCATCCAAGTTAATGCTCATGAACACGCAGCTGCGTTGTCGCTTTCAAATTGTGAAGATGGATGAGTTCGGATCCATGATTGATTACATCAACATGGTGAAGTCTCTTACTGACCAGCTTTCTGTAATTGAGGACCCTGTCAAGGAACATGTGCTCATGCTAACCATCCTCTCTGGCCTTCGTAGCAGCTACACTCCTCTCATTGTTGCCCTGGACCAGCGTGGCGACAAGCTCTCCCTCAACGATGTGGAGGAGAGCCTGCTGTTTGAGGAGGAGCAACGCAAGAGAGAGGACAACGGAAGCGGACTGGACGTCGCTCTCGTCACCAACTCTGGTCGTGGGGGCGGTGCTGCACCAACCAGGAGCAATGGCGGAGGAGGGAAGAAGAAGGGGAACTGCCAATACTGCAACAAGCCGAGGCATTGGGCGCGCAAATGCTGGAAGAAGAAGGCGGACCTTGCGGCTGGAGTGGGAGCGCGAAAGGAGTCCGACGCTTCCACAAACGTAGCATATTGGGAAAGTGGTTTCATGACAACCATCCGGGTCCTGTACGTCTCCGACAATGCTTTATTCAAGATCATCGACTGGGAGCCACGCGGCACATGATGTGTCACCGAGAGTGGTTCATTGTCTACACCGTCATTGAACCTCGTCGGGTGTACATGGGGGACAACCATATGCAAATTACGGTTGGGGAGGGTGAGATTGTGTTTTGTGCTCCCATTGAGAGCAAGCACATGGAACATTGTGTGAAAGGGGTACTCCATGTTCTCCGGCTGGCAGCTAACCTTCTCTATGTCTCATCTTTCATCTCCGAAGGCATGCAGGTTCGCTTTGAGAATGGTAGCTACACCATCTCCGCACGTGGTGGTGTGCTTGCAAAAGCGGACAAGGACGACGGACTCTACTGTCTCTATGTGTCATCGGAGAAGGAAGCCGATTCAGCGCTGGCAGCGAGAGAGGAAAAACACGACATCGGCCTGTGGCACTGCGGGCTTTGTCACTTCGGCTTTGGCGCCATCATCTCCATGCAGCAGATGGTCCGCGGCCTGGAGCTTAAGGGGGTGAAACAGCTAGGTGCATCGGCTTGTGAGAGTTGCATTAAAGGGAAGCAGGCCCGCGCTCCATTCTCCGGGGAAGGGAAGGGGGCAGCTGAGCTTCTCTCACTTGTTCACTCTGACTTGTACAGTCCTATGCCATCTCAGTCCGTGTTCGACAAGCTGTACTTTGTCACATTCATCGATGCCAAGTCGAGGAAGACATGGGTGTGCTTCCTGTCTGGAAAGGATGAGTGCTTTGATGTATTCCAGGTGTGGATTGCTTTTGCACAAACTGAGAGTGGCAGGCGGTTGAAGGTGCTTCGCAGCGATGGAGGAGCAGAGTACCTCTCCAACGACTTCCGCAACTTCCTCAAGCGTTACGGGATCAGGCACGAGGTGACCCCACCTAGAACACCGCAGCTGAACGACGTGGCTGAACGTGCGAACCGCACCCTCATGGAGCATGTTCGCAGCATGCTCCAAGATGCGGAGCTCTCGCCAACCTTTTGGGCGGAAGCGGTCACCACTGCCGTTACTTGAGAAACCCGAGTCCCACACGCGCGGTGTCGTTGATGACACCGGAGTAGGCGTGGACGGGACGTAAGCCAATAGTAACGCACCTGAAAGTCTTTGGGTGTGGCGCATTTGTGCTTGTGCCTGCCGGCAACCGCAACAAGCTGGACGTAAAGTCGGTGAAGGCGGCCTTCCTTAGCTACAACATCATGGGATACCTCCTCTACAACCTTGCTGTTCGCAAGATCATCCACAGCCGTGACGTGGTCTTTGAAGAGGACGTGAAGGACTGGACTTGGAGCCCCCTTGTCCGCAGTTCCACTTGCTCCTGCACTCGTACTTGAAGTGAGAGAAGAGCCGGTAGCAGAAGAGGGTGGTGCGGAAGATGGCGGTGATAGCGGCAATGACAAGGAGGTCGAGGGAGCTGAGAAGGAGAAAGCAACGGACTTTGATGAGGAGCAGGAAAGCAACGCACGGCAGCTGCCACAGAGGTCTGGACGCCACAACCATGGTGCACATGGTCCTGTGGAGCCACTGAGGAGATTCAAGCGCCTCGCAAGTAAAGAGAAGCCGCTGAAGGAGCTGGTGAACCTATGCACCATTCCACCACCAACGGAGTAGTCTCACTTTGAGCTTCTCTTCCTCACAGTCACCGATGACCCAGCCATATTCGCTCAAGCCATGCGCAGGATCGAGGTGGCAGATTGGCGTGCCGCAGCAGACGAGGAGTATGGTGCGCTCATGAAGAAAGGCACTAGGACTCTCGAGGAAGCTCCACGTGGCAGCCGGGTGATCGGGTGTTTGTGGATCACCAGGCGCAAGCGTGGTGCGGATGGTAAGGTGCTCAGGTACAAAGCACGGTTGGTTGCAAAGGGATATGGGCAGACTGAGGGTGTGGATTACGATGAAACATTTGTACTTGTCACAAAGTTCCCATCCATTCGAGCGATCCTTGCTCTTGCTGCTGCTATGGATTGGGAGGTGCACCAAATGAATATGACGTTAACATTTGTGAATGGTGACCTCAAGGAGGATGTGTAGATGGAGCAGCCGGGGGGGTATGTGGTGGAGGGAAAGGAGGAGTTGGTGTGCACGCTTGTGAAGGCTCTTTATGGCCTGAAGCAAGCACCACGCACATGGCACCACAAGATGGATGCGCTTGTGCACAGTGAAGCTGACCATACAATTTACGGGCGCGTGTAAGAGGCAAGCCATGTCATCATCTTGCTCTATGTTGACGATCTGCTCATTGCATCTGACTCCAAGTCTCTTTTGCATGATGTGAAGCAGTCCCTTGCTGCCAGGTTCAACATGAAAGACATGGGAGAGCTCAGCTACTACCTTAGCCTTCAGGTCAAGCGCGATCGGCAGCAGCTGACTTTAGAGTTGTCGTAGTGCACGTACGTGAGCGACATTCTCAAGCGCTTCAACATGGCAAGAGCGCACAACACCGCAACACCACTAGAAGTTGGAGCGAAGCTGAGCATGACGTAGACTCCCCGCGGCATGCAAGAGGGCGGTCGTATGGGAGCAATGCCGTACCACCAGCACGAATGACGGCCACAATTATTGGCCAGGGAGGTTTGGAGCGGCCTTCAAGGTAGAAAGGCGGCAGGAGGACCTTTAGGAGGCTTCAAGGAAGGTCCCCACCAAGATTATTGGCTGTGCACATGGCAGGGATGGTAATTCTCTTGTGTGAGAGTGTGACTGTCGCTAATCCCGCTAGGCTCGGAGTGTGCTAGGAGGTGAACTTTGACAGAGTGATTCTTCCAACTCCATGTGCGAAATGAGGCGTACTTAGGCTTGTTAGAAAGGTGTACCAATGTTCTTTCTCATCCACGAGTCATACCAGCTATTCGCGCTCTCTACACAACTTCACACGCTTCCATGTTTTTGTCTGTGTAGCCAACAACTTGTCTCTCACATACAACTGGTCGAGCCTAGCGGCTCTTGGTGAGCTTGATCACCTCTCTGAGGGCTGCCTTTGAGTGCATCATGGGCCGATTATTCGCGTCGACCATGCCATCCATGACGAGTTGGCAGAGATTTTCCGGGAGTATTCCCTGCGTACGATGGTGGAGCCGGAGGGCTTGTTGCCAGGGGGGCTACGGCCGGATGTCTTGTGTTTGACTCGGCCCAAGGCACGGCGTGGGTGGTGGACATCACCATGGTGGACGCCTAATCGAACAAGCTGAAGGTGGAAAGGCAGGCCCTTCGAGTGGTGGAGGCCATGAAGGAGAAGCAGTACAGAGCCGCCCTTACGCAGCAGCCGGGGTACCGGCTGGGCACGGTGGCTTGAGAGACCTTCGGTTGTCTTGGCCCGGATTGTTGGTGCTTCATCCGTGGTTGTGCGGCGTTGTGCCTCGAGAGGGGTCGGGGCAAGCGCAAGGAGGCTGACCAGACGGGGTGGTCGGCGCGGGCGGTGTGCTTGTTTGCACAACGGCTCTCCGTTGTTGGGATTCGGCAGCAGTGTCATGTGCTCCGCGACTCCGGCTTGTGGCGTAGGGGACTGGACCCGGCGCTGGGCAGTGTCACGCCTGTTGAGCTGCCACGGCCGTGGCCCCTTGGCCCTGTTACGCTGTCTGATCTGTGCTACACTGTGCCGTTGGACGGCGAGGAGAGTCTCCTCAGTCCTTGACGCTTGTTTCCTTGCTTTTCCTCTCCTTGTACCGTGGGTGGTGGCTTTTGCATGTTTTCATACCCCGTTGATGTGCCGGTCAGGGGCGGCATTTGCATGTTCCTTCTTATGAACCAAGATTCTCCCAAAAAAAGAAAAAGCCTTTCAACGCATCCAGAGGATCAGTGGAACTGAGATCCGACAGAGCGAGAGGGCGCAGTGGCCATGGCGTCGGCGGCGGGGTGGTGGAGTCCGCGCCGAGTGACAAGTCCAAACCGTCCCGACACAGGCCAAAGTTGTGGATCACTTTGCACCGCTGCCAGAGCCTCTGTGCAAATCTGAGCCTCTGGGCCTCTGAACAAAGTCACCGTCCGCGCCAACCAACCTGGCTGATCTGCCGGGTTGCGCCAGCCGGGACCCCCCTCCATCCACAACCACGCCAACCGACAGATGAGTCTGCAACCATCTGGGCCCAAGCCGCCAAAGGTTTCCCATGCACCTGTGTACAGTCTACACCCCGGCAAGACATGAAATGCAGCCTTATACTTTGTCTCCTTCTGGGTCTCAGCAGTTGGCAGCGCCTCACCCTCACCCCTCACCTTGTCCGAGTGCGCATCTAGTGGTGACATCCACCGCCCATGTCGTGCCCTGCGCCAAGTCAAAAACAAGAACGTCCGGGCGGAGGCCCCCTGGTTGCAGGTTCTCCGGCTCTTCCACCTTGTGCAGAGAGTGCTCATGAAAAATCCCCGCTAACTCATCAAAATGGCTTTGTGGACCCAGATTATAGGTCCCGACCCCGACTGTCGTGTCACTTCTGCTGGCAGGAGGCCATTGCCACCATAATGGATTAGGTACCCAAGGGGCAGCTCAAGCCAGAGTTGAGCCTGGAGACGAAAATCTGCTGGAGCCAAGTACACGTGATCCCATGTGCCAGTGGGACTCGCTTGTAGCCAAAGGGCCGCGCCGCTCAACCCCACCGCCCAACACCTCCGGACCATCTGATCACAGGCCTCTGGGAACATAGCACTGCCTACTGCTTCCACCTCCTCCAACCACTGCAAGCGCTTGGAGTGAAAGAAGGATGGGCTCAGTCTGTGATTCAAGCCTTGTCCCAAGCACTGTTTGAGTGTCTCCAGCGTTGGGAGGCTGGCCACGATGGACGTTGGCAGCTCCTCCACTGCCTCCTCCCAAAGGGTGCACAACTCCATCTGCCTAGCTCAAGGGAGGAGGCGGCCAAAGAGCTCCACTGCTGAAAAGCACGCATAAGCAAGGTGTGCCCTCGTCTCAGCTGCGAACAGGCTCATTCCCCCCTCATCAGAAGGTAGCTACGCCTGGAGCCTTGCCAGCCTCTGCAGGGCCACCACATGAGAGCCTTTTTGGGCCTCCACCACCCCAATGATCCCCAACACAGCGGTCCACACTGGGGAGTCAAAGTCACGTAGTACCCTGTGCCAATCTGTATTGGGAGGTAGCGCCTGGACCCAAAAGTCAGCCCGAGGCACGATGCACAGGCGGAGCATTGTCATGGCTGCTTGAGGATCCTCCAATCATGGTAACACCCGTAACTCCCGAGTCCGCTCCACCAGCCATTCCTCCCCCCATCCTCTCCAAAAACTCTCTGTCCCCACTGGACAACCCAAGAGCTCCACACCGTCTGGGGCTAAAGGAATCCCTGCCAACTCCTGAGGAATGACCCCCAACGTCCTCCGCCACAATAAACACTTCCTCGGCTGGATCTGTAACCCCAGACTATCTGTAATCTTGAGCATGGCATGGAAGCACTTGGGGAGGGCATCTGGTCTTGCACAGATTGTAGTGTTGTCCTGGAAGGCGCCGACATGCCCCAAAGCCGCACCCCCGTGACTCAGCAGCTCTGTCGCCCCTGCCTCTAGGCCGGGTAGGAGGGCCAGATGAGAGAGTACAGGTCCTAGCGGGTCCCCTTGTCGCACGCCCCGCTGACTCTCTAAGACTGCCGGTGCGCTCACTCAAAAGAACAGCAGCTACCTGGAAAACGCGTAGAATTGACGTAGGAAGGGAATCCAGGATCCAAGGCCTCTGTTACAGACTGCTTCAAACACATTGTTGCGTTCGACCTCGTTGAAGGCATTGCGGATATGCGTCCAAGATAGCTCACACGCCTCGCACAAGCAAAGCCGCCCCCTCTGAAACTCCCAACCCAAACTGGAGCGGCAACAATGCCTCTTGATCTTCTCCTTGTCCCGGATCAACAAGAGCCTCCTTGTAAACCTGAACAATGCTTCCCCCACGACAATAGGTCTCACTCCCTCCTCCACAGTATCCCCCTTGAGTAATGGGATCAGGTGACTGCGCCCCAAGAAGGATGCCGCCTCTAAGCCTTGGAAACGAGAGAAAATTCACTCGCGACCTCGAGCGCACTCGTTTTTTCTGCCTCAACTCGCACAATCTTGTCCCTGGCTGCCCGCGCGTCCTCCCCCACGGAAACCTCTCCCCCCATCACGTGCGCTGCAAGCATTGCGCATGCAGTTGCAAACGTGCCTCAACTTCAAGAGCAAGAGTGCTCTTGAACTCCGAGGCTTAGGCGCCTCCCTTTTGCAGCTGCCCGGCTAGGATTATTCGCACCACTGCTGCCAAGGACTCAGGACTGCCTGGAGTGGCCAAGACGAGATCACGCAGCATGTCATTAGTGAGGCCCTCTTACCCCGCACCCGAACCCAATGGAGCATCCCGCAATGCCTCCACCACCATGTCCTCGGTGACAAGGTCCAGGAGCAAGCCCTCAGGTGCGTCAAAGGGCTCAATCCAAGGGGCTAGCGGAGCAGCTGCTGGAGGGTGCCCCTCCTGCAGAGCACGACGAGTGCCCTCACTTCCAGCCGCTGGGGGCCGAGAGTGAAGAAGACCAACCCTTTGGCCTGGTGCGCCTCTGTGCACGATGCAAATGGCACGTTTCCACTATCCCTCCTCTGCTGCTTGCTGCTTTGCTGAGGAGAGACGTGTTGCTGGTCTTCCTGGTGGCGCAGGGCGGTATGCTGACCTGGTGGACTCCATTGCCTCCTCGATCAGTCCTTCCCAACCCCCCTGTGCAAACCGCTTGCACCGTTCCACAATGATCTCGCTCCTCGACGTCGGTTGCAACGTCCCCACCCCGCGGACAGCCCCCTCACCGCGAACTTTCTCCTCGGGCATCACAACCCTGCAGAGAAAAACCTGTATCTGCAGGAGTAGAATGCAGTGGAAGCGCAAGGAGTCTGCATCAAGGGTGGGCCCCAGCACCCAGGACATGCAGCGCTCGAAAATTCTCACCATTCGGCGGCACAACTCTCCATACATGCGCTTTTTAACCACCGGTGCTGAAATGAGCGATGAGTACCCCGCCCCTTCAGGGACATCCAACGCTCTGCCAAGTCTCTCCCAGCACACCCCAGCCATACTCTCCCACGCCGTGCAGATGAAAAGATCATGGGCTCGTCTCACCAAACCCTTGGCCCTGGAGAGACCATCCACCCCACCTCTCACCAAATCTGCGGCCTCCAATAGCGTCGCCCCTCCCAAGTGCCGGACTTCATTAGGTATGCCCGAGATTTCAACCTTTCCTGGTGCTGGGAGAGTAAGTCCCATCTTGGGTAGACAGTCAGCGACCTGGATCTGTTCTCGTGAGATTCAGTGGAAGCTGGCTCTTTGGACACTACGCGTGGCCTCCAAGACTGTATCTCGACGTTGCTGAAGGCGGTCCACGGTGATCCTGTAGCAGCCCCGTAGCGGGCTCAACACTAGTTGAGAGTCCCCCACGATTAGTACTAGCTCCAAACCAGCCTCTTTTGCCATACCAATCCCCAGTAGGACGGCTGCATATTCAACTTTGTTGTTGGTCGTTGGGCTCTCGAGCCGCTGCTAACTGGAGCGCACGATGACCCCTTGGGGATTGTAGAGAGCCGCTCCGGCTCCACCGACCTGAAGACCGCGCGTTTCTGTGGCACCGTCAAAGAAGACCCAGTGAGGAGGAGAGCCTGGTGATGGTGGGGCAGGAGGAGGCGGGAGAGGCTGATGGAGCACAAGTGCAGTAACGGGTGGGGGAGGAAGGGGGGGGGGGGGGGGGGGGGGGGGGGGGGGAGGAGACGCACGAGGTGTCATGGATAGCGGAGGAGGTGGAGGTGGGGGAGGTGGAAGAGGTGAAGGAGGTGCAGGAGTTGGAGGAGGTGGAGGAGGTGTAGAAGGTGGAGGAGGTGGAGGAGGTGGAGGAGATGGAGGTGGAGAATGTGGTGGAGGTGGAGAAGATGGACGATGTGGAGGTGGGGGAGGCTGAGGAGGTGGAGGAGGTGCAGGAGGTGGAGAAGGTAGAGGAGGTGGACGAGGTGGACGAGGTGGACGAGGTCGAGGAGATGGACAATGTGGGAGAGGTGGAGGAGGTGGAGGAGGTGGGGGAGGCCGCGAGGGTGGAGAAGGCTGTGGAGGTCGAGGAGATGGATGTGAAACAATCAAAGGCAGCCCTCAGGGAGGTGATCAAACTCACCAAGAGCCGCTAGGCAGGACCAATTGTATGTGAGAGACAAGTTGTAGGTTGCAGGGACAAAGATACGGAAGCATGTGAAGTTGTGTAGAGAGCACAAATGGCTTGTTTGACTCATGGATGAGAAATTTCATTACCACAGCTTTCTAACAAGCCTAAGTATGCCTCATTTGGCACATGGAGGTGGAAGAACCTCTCTGTCAAAGTTCACCTCCTAGCACACTCCTAGCCTAGCGGGATGAGTGGCAGTCACACTCTCACACAAGAGAATTACCATCCCTGCCATGTGCACAACCAATAATCTTAGTGGGGACCTTCCTTGAAGCTTCCTGAAGGTCCTCCTGCCGCCATTCTACCTTGAAGGCCGCTCCAAACCACCCTGGCCAATAATTCTGGTGCTAGTAGTGCAGGAGCCGTCACTTGAACCGGACCCATTGCCACCAAACCTTGAAAATCCATATCTCCCTCAAACGGACTCCGAATCGAGTTCCATAAAGTGTTAAAGAACCAGGAAATTATCCTCTATTCGTCTATTGTGCCTGATGATTTTTATCGAGCAACCCACTTTGGTCACTTGTTTTTGCACCCCATATCCAGCAGGATGATGTGGAGGGGGTGGAGGAGGTGGAGTGGGTGGAGGAGGTGGAGGTGATGGAGGTGGAGACGAAGGCGAAGGAGGAGGAGGAGGTGAAGGAGGTGGGGCGGTTGGGGAAGGTGGAGGAGCTGGAGGATGTGGAGGACCTGGAGGAAGTGGAGGTGGACAACTGGTTGACCCATACAAGGCTTCTTCTGGCACATGCACCATGGATCTGCAACCATTCATGCAGACACCCACGGGCGTGACCATGTATGAAGAAGTGGAGTTCTTTGGGTGGTTTGGAATCATTCTTACGGTACAGAAGCAGCCCGTCATCGCAAACCTCCATGGAAGCCATCCTTCCTTCATGCAATATGATGGGCGAGAATGGATCTATGCTGACGAAACATGTGCACAGGGAGTGTTGGACCACTCGGTGGTCATTGTTGGCTACAACATTGACTCAAATCCACCGAACTGGATCATCCGCAACTCAGCAGGGCTATTGTGGGGCAAGGATGGCTATATGAACATGCGCATTGATAATGGCAATGGCATCTGTGACATCCAGTCCAGCCCAGTGCTCTACCCAGTCGTAACAGTGGATGTTTGCAACTTCTTCTCCAGCAACCCTTGTGATGTTGGCACATGCGTTAATGATAACCTCGGAGGTTACCAATGCATTTGCTTCATGGGGTACACACCTGGAACAAAGGTATCTGACGGCTCTGCTACATGTGTTCCTGCTGTGATCTCCGCGGTACGTGATTTCAAGTACATAGTTATGGTTTCTGGCACAACATGTGCAACTGTGGCTGCTGCATATGGCCTGTCAGTGGCTGAGCTTTTGCTGCAGAACAGACAGGTTACATCTTGGGACTGTCTTGATCTACCCATCAATGCCAGCCTTAATGTCACTGCTGCCTGCCTCATTCCTAACTGCAATGTCCGGTACTCGTGGTCCAAGGGAGACACATGTGCATCGGTAACCAGGCTGACCAATCTGACCCTGGCACGCCTCATGTCTCTCAACCCATGGCTCAACTGTACCGTCAGCCTTCTTCCATCTCCTGGCCAGCAAATTTGCCTCAACACATCTTCGCAAGGCGAGCCCAACGGGACCTTGCCCCGCTGCACTTCCTACGTTGCCGTCAACAGCTCAGACACATGCAGAAGCATCATCCGCAAGTTCCTCCTTCCTCCTCTAAAGTTCTTCTCTCTCAACCCAGGCTTGTTCTGCGACAGCATCGGTGCAGCAGCCAACCACTCTACCCAACTACCACCCATTGATGAGGTCTGCACAGCTGGTTATCTGCAAGGTGCACAGCTGTGCCATGGATTTGGCATGTACAGGGTTGCGGCACGAGACAGGTGTTTCGGAATTTCAAGTGTTTACTTTGGGGGGAGTTTGGCATCAATGACGAACATCAATGGTGGTTGGCAGTGCAAGGACAGAGATCTACATGTCGGAAGGGTCATCTGCACACCGTGCCAGGGAGCTGGATGTGCTAGACCTCCCCCTCCCTTGCCCAAGTCGTCTCATGTTCGAGCATAGATTCGATTTTGCTTTCTTTGTGTCACTCATGTTTATACTGTAGACTTCTTCACCACACAGAGACATGAGCCTTAAAAAAAAAAAAAAAACAACATGGAGGTGTTGGAGGTGGAGGAGGCGGGGGAGGTGGAGGAAGTGGAGGAGGTGGAGGGGGAGGGGGAGGAGGGGGAAAACGCGGACAAGGAAACGTACCTGGAGGATGAGGACACTCAAAGGATGAGGGAGACG
>SZWC01006462.1:7817-25970 GCA_023375785.1 Penium margaritaceum
AAGAGGGACAACAGGTCTTGGTCCACGTGAACCCCAAAGCAGCAAATGTGGCAGGTTTTGTGGCCAATGGCATGGGAGCAACGGCACTGGCTATCAGTCTGAATGACTGATTTGTCAAGAACTGCACCCCCTTTGCCCCTGTCACCTGTTGATTGGACAAATCGAGCAGCATCTGGACAAGGACAACAGGCATGCATCAATGGGGACCTGCACAAGAAGCTGGTGGCACTCGAGGGGCTCAACAACCACCTGCTCCAGCAGTTTAGTGCTGTGACGGAGGAGCTTCAGAACATGCAGACACAAGAGAGAGTTCTCCTCAAGCAAAATTCCTAACTCTAAAGGGAGCCCCTTATGTTTCATGCCCGCCCTGAACCATTCAATCTTGTGAACACCAAAGGAATGGTGGTCAGGATGTGGCAGATGAGTCTCAAAGTGTGCTTCACCGCAGCAGGGGTCAATCACGATAAAGATAAGATTGATCTTGCCGCTTTGCTTTTCATTGGCACGACGCTTGACTCGTTTTCTGATCTAGATTCCATCCAATCATTGCAAGAGACCGGCATAGCATGATCAATGGCTCACAACGCCCGTCTCACATCGTCACCCGCAGGCATTCCAACTCTTGAGCACATTGATCCAAGCTGGCTGGACTCCTTGATACCACCCAAAAACAGGGGCAACGTTTTGTGCAAATTCAACGCACACTCCAAAAAACTCAACCAGAAGCCTGACGCACAGTACCAGTTGAAGTGACTGCGTCAACACTCCTGTGTATCAGACTATATGCCCAGGTTCTGTAAAATAATCATTGGCAGCAACATCTCCCAATGAATTATATTTCCACTACAACAGTAGCCTCAAGCGCAACATAAAGCAAGCCATCACAATCTTCCTTATCCAGAATGACCTCCCACAGATGATGGCAGCAGCCAAAGCATAGCACTGAATAGCATGCTTGGATCCAGGGAACAGATGGTAGGTGACCCCAAAGCCACAATTACTGTGGCGGATGAGAGAACCACACATCTGAAATCCTAAAACTGATGAAAACTGCTGCCATCGATCAGCAAGATGGACAGTTGTACTATGTTGGACATAGGGCCATCCGGCTTAGTTTCAGGTCCACAGGAGCAAGTTCCAGGAAACTACAAGATGCATAATCCGATCCTCAATCTCAATTCACCATTGCAAAGATCAGGTGGCAAATTTGTCTGTGGTCAAAGTTTCAGCCTGATCCGACGGTCGGATTGAGAGATCTGAATTTTCAAAGTTTCCGGGGTCATGGACCATCGGTGTCTGGGTGACCATGGGTGACGGCTCCATGCCTTAGCCTGAGAAAAGAAAAAGGCAAGAGGTCCAGGGTCAAAACCTGATGGGAGAAATACCCAAAAACGTCCTTGGTCTTAGGATTGTCTTGTCAGAGTGTGTTGACTAGGATAAAGGTACATTTCCTTACTTTTTAGGTGAGGTGAGATCCTTGTGTGCTATCCATAGACACATGGCAATTCTCCATTGGATTGTGGGTTATGTGACCACTAGGAGTGAGCCATGAGAGAATTCTCTATATCTCTAGCTCGTGTATGACTGGTCAGCCCGATTGCTAGGCTGATTTCCTCTCTTGTGTGAGATTGTGAACTCTAGTGTGTGAGCCTTAGCCTCCATGGCCAAGTGATGTGGCTTGTGAGAGGGCTGACTTGCCCAAGCTCTAGCTCTATATGTACTCCATCATTTTGATTGATTCAACAACCATTATTCAGCACAACTGATGCCCTTTCAGTCCCACATGCTCGCTGCTCCAAGGCTCCCTTGTCTCCTCTAGATCCAGCATTTGGTATTGGAGCAAGGTTGTGCAAGTTACAGCGAGCGCAGGCCGTCACTTTGAGAGTGACTGGTTAGGGTCAACCTTGACCAAATTTAACAATCGACCACTGGATCTTAAGGGTACGTTTGGTTTCGGCAGCGTTACAAGTCGAATCCGAGTTGGGCAGTCGGATCTGAGTTGGGGACTCGGAATCCGACTTGGGACGTGTTTGGTTTCGCCTAGTGCAGTACCGGGACACTCCTGGGATCCGTCTATCGCGAAGCTGCTCGAAACTACTAGTCTTGATATCGGGCAACCAAAACAAAGCACTTCCTGACAGTATCCACGTCAGAACTTGTGCCATCCACGAGCGAACACTACCCGTGGCACCAATAAGCGCCATCGTCTCCCCTGGATGCAGTTTAAAGCTCGTGGCTGTGCATCTGGACCCACGTCTGTCCAGGGTTCGCATCGCCGTGACCATCGCTTTCATTTCAAACCAGGAGTTTGGCCGAGAAGTCTGGATTTCAGGTGCCGGGGTTTGTGGGTTGGATTGTCATATCGTGAGGTTTGTTTGCCTATTTCTTCTGTCTTGTCCACGATATCTCTGCACCTGGAGCGATGACTTGCAATGCCTGCCGTGATCTCTCTAAAGGGTCCACGTCGGCGCCAAGTGGACTGTTTAAGGATGTTTTATCGCCTACCCAGACTCTCACAAGGCCATATCGAGTAGACGAGTCCGTCTGCGAGGGAGTCGACTCGGAATCCGACTCTAACATCAAAATCCGACTGCGGCTCCGTTCGTCCACTCGGATCGGATGAACTCGGTCGAATCCAAACTTACCCTAAATGTTGCAAGACAAGCTTTCCAACAAGCACAAGATCGCAAAGATCCAACGGTCGGATAGAGAGTTATGCTCAAAACGAGGTCGGCCAGGGCTACACTCTTCTCCATGAGTAAGACTGTCGTCTTGTGATGACAATAACTCTCTTGTTTCTTTGTCAAATTTAAAAATTAACACATGCGCATTGAAGTATTTTTCCTAAGATTTTGATCGGTACAAAACTATTTGCATTCCATTGATTCGTTTTGAGGAAACACTGTTCACAAGCTGGCTGGTCTGAGTTGGAGTAAGAGTAGAAGCATACCCTGTTTTCAAGAGGGCATATCTTTCTATGTTGCCTGTTGATGACCCTGTTTTGTGGATCTATCCAAAATTTCTTGAGCTGAATTTTCCAGTGCTGGGCTCAGTTCTTTCAAATTCCCAGTCGTTTGGCATCTTCAGTCCATTTTCTGTCAGACAGATTTCTGGCAGAAGCAGCAGCAGAAGCAGGGATAGCGCCGCCACCCAAGGGCAGCGCTGAGCAACACTAAAGCTCAAAATGGCAGCAGCAGGCATTGTGATAGCAGCTCAGCCTTTGGAGAGGCTGGAGGGACGTGCCAACTTCACGTTTTGGAAGATCCGTACACGCTTCCTTTTGGAGGAGAGGGGCTTGTGGGAGGTGGTGCGCAACGACGAGTCAACTCCAAATCTGCAAGCAACAAGCATCACCGCAACACAGTTGGTGGTGGTGGGGATTTCACCGCAGCTGATGCAATTTCATCTGCAGGTGCACCAGTGGCGTATGAGGAGTGGAAGAAAAAGGAGAGACAGGCCTATAGGTTGCTTGTCAACACCTTCTCGAACCCGCATCTTCAGTACGTGAGTGACAAGGCTCTTGCAAAGGAGGGGTGGGACACGTTGTGCAAGAAGTATGAGAGAAAGAACCCTGCATTCCTCATGCTTTTGGAGGAGAAGATGATGGCACTGAAAATGCAGGGTGGTGAAGGGATGGAGGCGTACCTCGACAGGGCAAAGGAATTGGCGGAGCAGCTGAGAGTGGCCGGCAACCTTGTGGAAGAGATGTGCTTCATCTTCCTCTTGCTGAGGGGACTCCCAACCAGCTACAACACAGTGTGAAAGACACTAGAGTGCCAGCCAACTCTCGACCTCGACTTCATGTGCACACACCTGGTGCAGGTGGAATTGTGTCGTAATGCAGGAAAGCGCAATGGCGGCGGTAACAGTGAAGCAAATTTTGTGGCCACGACCTCATGCAACCAGCAGTAGCAGTCTGGGCAGTAGAGAGGCAAGAAGAAAGGCAAATGCTACTACCGCCAGAAGGAAGGGGCATTACAAGAAAGAGTGCTTCAAGTTCAAGAGGGATCAGAAAGAGCTGCAGCAGTAATAGCATCACCAAAAGCAACAGTCTCCACAACGGCAACAGCAGCAGTCACAGCAGCGT
This sequence comes from Penium margaritaceum, assembly GCA_023375785.1. Taxonomy (NCBI): domain Eukaryota; kingdom Viridiplantae; phylum Streptophyta; class Zygnematophyceae; order Desmidiales; family Peniaceae; genus Penium; species Penium margaritaceum. Next base: position 11,905 of record SZWC01006462.1, read on the forward strand.
CAGCAGCAACAGCAGCAGAAAAGGGCTGGAGTGTGCCGCTTTGGCAACATGAACGTGGCCAAGGAGGTGCGAGACCGCCTCTTCATGGCGAAGTCCGACATATCGCAAGTCAAGAAGGCGGACTTGGCATGGCACAAGGACTAAGGGTGCACTAAAAGTCTGACACACCACAAGGAGTGGTTCTCACAGCTGCTGTCACTTCCCCCTCACCTTATTGCTTTGGGTGATGATCGGGTGGTGTATGTTGAGCGGATTGGGATTGTGGAGATGTGGTTGGAGACCCCGCGTGGCATTGAAGTAGGAGTGTTCCATGGCATGCTGTATGTACCTGATGTTGCATTCAACCTTCTCTCAGTCTCCTCTCTCACCAACACAGGACTGCGCGTCGTCTTCGATGACGACTATCGCTATATCCTCGAGAAGGAAATAGGAGAGGAGTTGGCCAGGTCGGTGAAGGAAGGAGACATGTACCGCCTGTTGGGGGAAACCAAGATCACGCGTGAGTAGAGTCTTGCAGCAGCAGTCCACGCAACGGATGGTGAGATCGGGCATGCGCGCTATGGCCACATCGGCATGCGCGCCTTGCAGCAACTTCAAGCAAAACAGATGGTGCGTGACTTGTCCACCATCTCCAAACTTGAGTAGCAGTTATTCATCGGCTATTTGGAGGGGAAGCAACATCACGGGGCGTTCTCTAGAGTAGGAGAACGAGCAAAGGAGGTGCTGGAGCTGGTTCATACAGACTTGTGTGGCCAGATGCAGACCTAGAGCTTTGGAGGCTATAGGTACTTTCTAGCCTTCATTGATGACTTCAGCCGTTACACTGCTGTGCACTTCCTTGCTTCCAAGGACCAGTGCTTTGAAAGGTTCAATGAGTTCAAGGGAATGGTGGAGAACCGGAATGGTAAGAAAGTCAAGGCGATGCATAGCGACTGCGATGGAGAGTACCTGAGTAAGGAGTTCCAAGACTACCTCGTAGCAGCTGGCATCAAGGCGAAGCGTACTGCGCCATACTCGTCGCAGCAAAATGGTGTAGCAGAATGCGCCAACCGCACCATCGTTGAGTCAGCGTGCTCCATTATGCACGCGGCTCGGCTCACCTATGACTTTTGGGCAGAAGCAGTGAGCACTGCAGTTTACATCAAGAACCGCAGTCCGACAAAGGCACTGGAGCAGATGACACCATACGAGGTGTGGTTTGGCAAGAAGCCGAGCGTAAGCCATCTCCTTGCATTAAACAGCTTGGCGCACATGCACGTGCCCAAGGAGAAGCGGCAGAAATGGAACGCGAAGAGCACACAAATGCTAATGATCAGTTGTGACGTGGCCAACAAGGCATATCACCTCTATGAGATGAATTCTAGCCACGTCATCATTTCCAGGGATGTCATTTTCAACGAAAGTAACGTCATCAGCACCAACATCATTTGTGAAGAGACAGCAGAACCAGCAGCTGACAAGGTCGTGGGAGCAAAAATCCTTCCTGATCTGGTCTCTCCTGATCCTTCCTTCAATGTGAGAGTGGGAGAACCAATCTACTCTCCCATGCCTGATGTAGGAGATACAGCGGCCTCATCGACAGAAGAAGAGGAAGGCGATGCAGCACCACCAGCATCAGCAGGTGTGCCAGCAGCATCGCCCCACTCGCCCGCTAACGCTCCAGCACCAAGTCGCAGGTACCCTCTTAGGGTGCGCTACAAGCCTGGTGAGCGCGCCTATTTCTGGATTATGAGAAACCATAACAGATGAACGTCGCAGTTGCAGCATATTCAAACGAGTCAACGTCATACAAGGAGACCGTGGTTGCACCAGATGCAGCAGATTGGGCGCAAGCTATGCAGCACGAGATACAATTGCAGCTCGACAACGGCACGTGGGAGCCGACTGAGTGTCCACTTGGATGCAAGGTGGTCAAGTGCAAGTGGGTGTTTAAGAAGAGGCAGGGAGCAAATGGCAACCTGAAAAAGTACAAGGCGAGGCTGGTCGCCAAGGGCTACTCGTAGTAGGAGGGCATCGACTACATAGAAAATTTTGGCCCCATTGTAAAGTTTGCCTCTGTGCACACGCTACTCTCTTATGCATCAGATGAAGACTTTGAGGTTCACCACATGAATGGTGACTTGGAGGAGGACATCTACATGGAGCATGCATAGGGGTTCGTCATGGATGGCCAGGAGCACGTGGTTTGTAAGCTGCATAAGTTGTTGTAAGGCCTCAAGCAAGCGTCGCTTGCTTGGAACCAGAAGTTGGATGTGGCGCTGCAGTGCATGGAGTTTGAGCGTAGCGAGTGTCACTATAGCGTCTATCGCTTGCGACATGGGCATGAGATCCTCATCATCATTGTCCATGTGGATGACATGCTCCCCCTTTTCAATAGCATGTCTGCACTGCAGGGGTCCAAGGAGGCCATGCAGGAGCACTTCCAAATGTCTGATCTTGGGGAGGCGTCATACTTCCTCGGCATCCAGATCACGCATGACCGCAAATCATGCTCTATCTCGCTGCATGAGAGTCGCTACATTAAGGATGTCCTACAGTGGTTCAGTATGGCAGAGGCCAAACCCATCGGCACGTTGTTAGAGACGCAACAGTACCTTGTGAGCTTTAATGGAGGAACAGATGGAGCTGAGCGGCAGAAGTACCAGAGTGCCGTCGGCAGTCTTATGTGCTTGATGGTGGCAGCCAGGCCGGAATTCACACAGACTATGAGCATTGTGAGCCAGCATATGGCTAATCCCCGACTTGAGCACCAGAAGGCAGTGAAGCGGATCTTCTGCTACCTTGGTGGAACCATCAACAACGGCATCACCTACAACGGCAATGACAACAGCATCAACTATACAAATGGAGATTGGTCTTCAAACCTTGAGAGTCGCAAGTCCATCTCTAGACATGTGTTCCTCATTAATGAAGGTGCCATCAGTTGGTGCAGCAAGCGGCAGGTGGTTGTGGCTACCTCAAGCACAGAAGCAGAGTATGAATCTCTCAGTTTTGAAGCCAAGGAAGCATTTTGGCTTCAGCGTCTCACAGCGGAGATGAGTGGGAGTGTAATAGTTCCAGTTCCCACACGCGTCGACAACCAGAGGGTAATCGCACTCCCCAAGAACCCCGAGCACCATGCTCGCACCAAGCACATCGACAGTGCCTATCACTTCATCAGGCACATGATGCTGCAGGGTGCTATCAAGCTAGAGTTCACTCCAACCAGCAAGAAGGTTGCTGATTTTTGCACCAAGCCAGTGACCAGTGAGAGGCAGCAGTTCTGCATGAAGGCATGTGGATTGAGCCCATTCTGACTGCGGCAAAGTGGGAGATTGTTGGACATAGGGCCATCCGGCTTAGTTTCAGGTCCACAGGAGCAAGTTCCAGGAAACTACCAGATGACTGCTCCGATTGTCAATCCAACTTCTTCATTGGAAAGATCAAGTGGCAAGTTGTATGTGGTCCAAGTTTCAGGCTGATCCAACGATCGGATTGAGAGATATGAATTTTCGAAGTTTCCGAGGTCATGGAGCACCGGTGTCTGGGTGACCATGGGTGACGGATCCATGCCGTAGCCTGAGGAAAGAAAAAGGCAAGAGGTCCATGGTCAAGAACTGATGGGAGAAATACCCAAAAAAGTCCTTGGTCTTAGGATTGTCTTGTTAGAGTGTGCTGACTAGGATAAAGGTACCTTTCCTTACTTTTTAGGTGAGGTGAGATCCTTGTGTGCTAGCCATGGAGACATGGCAATTCTCCATGGGATTGTGGGTTATGTGACCACTAGGAGTGAGCCATGAGAGCATTCTCTAGCACTCTAGGTCGTGTGTGACTGGTCAGCCCGATTGCTAGGCTGATTTCCTCTCTTGTGTGAGATTGTGGACTCTAGTGTGTGAGCCTTAGCCTCCATGGCTAAGTGGTGTGGCTTGTGAGAGGGCTGACTTTCCCAAGCTCTAGCTCTATATGTACTCCATCATTTTCAGTGATTCAACATCCATTCTTCAGCACAACTGATGCCCTTTCAGTCCCACATGCTTGCTGCTCCAAGGCTCCCTCACTCCTCCAGATCCAACATGCTGGACCTGAAAAAATCCTGGAAAAATCTTGCATGAATTGTACAAGAGACGCCAGTAGAGCAAAAGGGAGGAAAGCCCCAGAAAATGTGGCTTTGCAGGTCAATAGCAGAGGGCTGGAATAGACGGCGGAACTCTTGCCCACTTGCAAAACTCCGTGCGGATCAATTGCCTATCTAAAAGTCTCACAACACCAGAGATGAGGATACCTGATATTGCAATATTTGATGAGTTACAAGAGCGACCAACTGGCGATACTACTAAAGGTACAATCAAGAGTTTGGAAGAATTGGAAAAGGAATCATGGACACTGATCGATTTCAGGGCCTCTCAGAGATTTGTTAGCAAGGACATGTTGGTCTGGAAGCCCAGTTTGCTAGCCAAACCGGGAGTGTTTGAAGGGAAAACATGGATTATTTCAAATCTGTCAACTATGCAAACCACTCCGACTGCAAATCAGAGAACTGTAGGATGCAACGGTATGGTGGTCTTGCCCAATTAGCGACCACAAAATCATTCTCGGGTGAGACTTTTGGTACCAACACAATCTGCAAGTGGACTGGAGTAGCGACCCAATCTACGTGAAAATGAATGGTGTTAATCAGCACCCACTGCTTGAAGAAATATATGTGGTGTGGAGGCTGACTTATCAGCCTCATCAGCCTTGTGGGAATCAACACTGACAAAGTTCATTCACATATCATAAGAGCTCACAGCACTCATCAAGGGGTTTTTCATGGTCTTCATCAATGAAATGCCACATGAGCCCCCTCTGCAATGAGCTGTAGACCACTGTATCGACCTCAAGCCACGAAGCTGAAAAATTTGTAAAGAAGCTTATCAAATGAGAAACCACAAGCTGATGAAGATGAAGCATGAGCTGTACAAGATGCTTGAGCAAGGATTCATGCGACCATCCTGGTCACCTTACAGTTCCCCGGTGCTTTTGTAAAACAGAATACCGGTGAGATAGACAGGTGTGTGGATGAAATGACATCGTCATAAAACCCCGCTACCCTCTACCTTGCACTGACAAGCTATTTGATCATATCTCAGGAGAACATGTTTTAGCAGAATCATCGTATGAAGTGGCTCCCACTAGATCCGAGTGACCGACACTGACATCAAGAAAAGAGCATTCAAAACTAAAATTGGACACTTTGAGTTCACGATTATGTCATTCAGACTCACTGATACCCCTGCAACGTTTCTGGGGAGAATGAAAAAAGAAAAAGAAAGAGCCAGACCTTGAAGTGTTCCTGGAGCCGATCGCATCCACAATGCAAACTTTGCCACTTGAATGCTAGAAGCCCACGGCTTGCGACTGCAAGACCACAATCCATATATTGGTAGAGGGAAGTTAGAGCCAATAGAAATCTCATCCCCGATGGAGATTGACACTGTCGATCATCACAATTAATGGCTGTGGTGGACTTGAGTGAAGTTAGTCATGTCATGTGTTGGTGTTGAAAAGGATAACAATATGTGGAACCGGGGGGGGGGGGGGGGGGGGGGGGGGGGTTGCAGAAAGAAATGAGGATTCAAGAAATTGAAAAGACAGAAGTAGACAGCGTACTTCTTTTCCAGTTTTTTTTCTTTTTCTTCATTTTAAGGATCTATCGTCCATCTGCGTGACTCACATCACTATAGGAAAGGCTTCATGATACCGTTAAGTTTGACGAGGAGTACGCGGACAACAAACCGGCAATACTCGTACGAGTATAACCAAGGAGTGGTGAATGTCACAGAACAGTACTAGATAGAGGAGCTCCTTACAGTATAGTAAGCAACGACATCTTTGGAAAGCTGGATTTTTAAATCAAACAGCGATTTTTTAAGGGAAGAAAAAAAAGTTGATAGAAGGAGGTAGGTCCGTTGACTTCGCAAGCCACTCAGACGGAAACTTGGAGATCTACAAGACCTAATGGTCTAGAGGACCTGCCCAATTTTTCAAGTACATTAGAACAGTGGAGCAGTCCATGTCAGATTTCATGGCTCAAAACGACACTTGTCTTTGAACAAGGGACCCATAACACAGTGTCCATTACAAGAAGCAGCAGTGGTGGAAGCAAAAGATGAAGCTGCAGTAGCCACAAAACGTCAGCGCATATCACTGGACGTGGCCAAACAATGTTTGCCATGTAGAGCACAAACAAGGCTTGGCCACATGGAACCCAGGGAAGGGGAATAAGTCACGGGAATATACACAACCACATGAGCCTCGATACCTGAAAAGCTACCAGCCATTCCGAAGGAGTTTGCATCCCTCATCAAGGAGGTTGAAAGGGTCTATCCCAACAAACTCCCTCGAGAGTTAACTCCACAATGCAGCATCAATCACCACATAGACCTAAATCCAGGCAGCAGACAAAAGGTAAAGAGGACTTTTTGGATGAGGGACCATGTGTTGACCAAAACAAAAAACAGCTGGATGAGATGCTCGTTTTGGGGTTCATAAGGTCATCCACGTCACCTTACATGACACTTGTAAATTTCGTCAAAAAGAAGAAAGAAAAGGTGCAGAAGTTTGTGGATAACCGAGCATTGAACAGCATCACTGTGAAGAACTGTTATTCCCTTCTATAAGCAAGTGAGATTCTTTTACGAAATCCACGGGATAAGAATCTTCACCAAATCAATTTACACAATGGCTATCATCAAATCTATGTATTTGATAAGGACATAGAGAAGATGATGTCCCCCTCAAGATATGGGGTGTTTGGGTTAACGGTCATGCCTTTTGGACTCAGAGATACCCCTGAAAACTTTATGGCGACGATGAATATATTTTTTGGCCGCATCTTGATGAATTTATGGTTCTGTACCCTTGCGGCATCCTGGTGTAGAGCCGCACCCTAGAGGATCACAATGGGCATCACCAAAAAGTCCTTGAGATTTTACAAATAGAGAAACTCTATGAAAAGATCTTTAAGTGTGACTTCAATCAACATTCTATTGAGTTTCTGGGCCACATCATTGGTGGCGGATGGATCACCAAGGACCCAAAAAAAATGGTGGCAGTAGTTGATTGGCCCATGTTGACCAATGTTTGAGACGTACGTGTGTTCTTAGGGTTCTACAACTACTGCTGGAGACTTGTAAAGGACTACGCCCGGGTGTTAGCGTCTCTCTCTGATCTCACTCGAACAACTACCAAGAGGAATTGTTAGGAGAATGAACGATGGGTGTTCATCTTTTTGATGAATACTCTAACGTTGGCGCCAGGCCTACGATTGCTGGATTCAACAGTGGATTGTTTCATGACGCGTCGGTGGCCATGAAATAACACCATGGAGGCGTTCTCCTTCAAGATAACGGCGGTGGAGAACCGCGGTCGCGTACATGCCGTGAAAGGTATGCGGACCGGAACTTAAGTACGTGTTACATGAAAAAAGAATACATGGTGGTGCAAGCATTCAAAACACAATGGTTTTATCTGCAATGCCAATGACGTGTCATCTGCACTAACCACCACGCACTCAAATCTCTCAAGACACAGGTAAATGTAAGCCGTAAAAAAACTTCATGTACGAAGCTCCTCGAGCATAACATTGATTATGGCATTGAGTGTTGATGTGGAAAAACACATCACGCGGATGCTTTAAGTTTTCTACTAGACATGATGATTGAGGTTAACGTCTAGCTCATGGAAGGAGACCCATACCTTGTGAGGTTGTTCACGAAGGATAACGAGGAGTTCAATAGCTATGAAAAAAAACAAATGCTGGCTCCACGATCCCTGCTAGCAATGCTGATTCACTCGCCAAGCGGTCAAACTACCAAACAAAGAATTACGATGGATGCTATTGAAGGACTGCTACATCACCGGTCGCCGTGGAAACTTTGACATGGACAAGACACTCTAGAAGCTTGCAAAGTGGTATTGGTGGAAGTGGATGCAGCCTGGCATGAAATTACTATACAAATTGTCTGAAACATTTCAACAACAAAATCCTATCGCACAAGGCCACCAGATGTCCTTCAAGCACTCTGTAGTTCAATGGAACCATGAGTCGACTTCAGCATGGAATTTGTGATGTGGCTACTGGACACTCCATAGGGATGTGATGTCATCCTCGTGGAGCTGCACAGTTTTTCCAAGATGTCACAATTCATCTTGACGACAACCACCGTCACCGCAAAATGAGCAACATGGCTATTTCTAAATCAGATCATGCAACTACATGGCGTGCCACACACCATAACTAGCGATAGAGACAGTTTCTTCACTAGTTGTTTTTTTATGCAACTAGATGACAAGTTATGGTAGTTGAGTCCAGCTTTCAACGACATTCCATCCATAAATGAACGAGAAAACGAAGGGGACTAATAAGACGCTCAAAGTACTCCACACATTCTAGTGCAACGGGATAGAAGTTGTTCGAGTGTTGATAGCTCCCTCTTTATGCAAGCCCCACAGCAATGATTTGCAGCAAAACTGCCAACTCCCAGACTTGCATAAGACCCTGCAGGTTCTAGTGCAACGGGAAAATTTCCATTTTAGGTGATTTACGATAAAATTGCCACCACTCCGGCCAGAGTACAAGGCCATAACAGTACTCTCACGGCTGACATCCACAGACGGTACTTCTCCAGCATATGGGAAGAAGAACGTCAGCCCCTCACAAAGACACAAGCAGTGACGAGTCAAATAGTGGCCTGGCATTGCAAAAATGACGTATTCACTATTGGGGATTGCATCCTTCTTAACTTAGAATTCATCAAGCTACGTGGACGAGAATTTGCTAAGCTCAATTTCCGGTAGTGTAGTACATTTGAGATTGAGCAAATGCAAACCAGGATTGTTTCTTGACTTTGCCTACCAGACAGCACGACAATCCACCCAATATCCCACGTCAACAAGATCAAGCACTACAAATATCCGAGTGATAAATTGACGAGCAGGGACATCGCTCCTCCACCACCAATGCAAGTGAACAGGGATTGTATCTGTTTGTAATTAAGGAAATCCTCGGACATCGACAGCGTGGAGAAACAACCCAATATCGGATCAATTGGCAGGGCTATGACGCCATGCACAACAACTAGGAGCCTTAAATCAATCCTTATTACGACGACCATCTGCTTGATGGCTACCAGAAGTGTTATGACTAAAAGGGGGGGAAGTATTATGACCCAGAATTACACGTCTCTAAAGCTCAGCGAGTGGAAATTTTCATCCTTGTATCCATGGCCCACCACGCATAGACCTCTGGATTCTTACGTTGATCGGTTGAGGGAGTTTTGGCCACGTAGTTCGACTCTCGCTGTTTTGCCCGCAAAGTTTGTGGCACCTCCGACCACTCCCTTGAACGTTGACAGAATTGACACAAACCATGTCTTTGTTTCAATATCGTTTGGCTAACATTTTGCTGGCAGTGGAATTTACAAAGGTGTGCCTCGATATTCTCAAAAACCACGGCTCCTTGGCAGAGTTTCTTGAAGCGGCTATTCACGATGTAGTGTCACACGCGTCGCTCATACCGAGCACCCAAGACCCAATGTATGCCTCATTGTGCTTTTTCGCTATTGTATATATGACCTCAACATGTCTGCAACTTGCCATTGAAGTACTCTCACTACTAAGTCAAGTTATTGAATTGTCTCATTTCCTCAAATAGTCCTGGACTCCACACCTCATCCCAGGCGTGACACGAACCAGATAGTGGGGGTTTGATGACTTTCGTTGCATTTGTCTTTTGGATAAACTGGTTAGATTATCCTGTTGTCCTCGTTATCCTTATAAGAGGTGATAGTTCACCGAAGCTGAACAACCGTATAGAGCCTATCTAATTCCTCATCGACCGGAAACTCAAACATGGCAAAAGTGTTCAAAGTTACAGGCCGACCAAAATGGTTGGATGGCCGCTTTGATGCTCGGGGGATTCTCGCTGTCCACATTTTTGTAAAATGTCAAATCATTTGTTCATCCTTCACGAGTGGTTCTTGGACCTAACGTTGATGATGGTTTAACTGGAGGACATGTTTCTTCTTACGTTTTCAAAGAACATAATCCAGTTTTGTTACGCCAAACGGAACGTAGATGGTGAACATGTAGAAGTTGCAAGGTAGAACACGATTTAGTGTTTGGGACACTTGAGCAATTTATGATTAGCGGTAAGTGTCCTTCGATGATAAGTGTCAAGATGATAGAACATATGTATAGAAGTGACAAGTTACGAATGAGACACAGTCGGGGTCGTTGGGTTGATCGTCGAGCGACGCATGCGGAATCACGTCTTGAGTGGTCGGATTCAAGAAGGTCCGTCGAGAAGTCAGGGGACTTCGAGAATCGACCGTGACATTTCGAGATGCATCTTTGTAAATCCAGATTTGTCTCGGTGCATCTTGAAGTGGAACCAAAGGTTGTGATACTCCCGTCGTAGGATCGCGAGAGTGGTAGAAGTTGTCAAGAGGTTTGGGAAAGTTTACTTGAGGCAGGGACAGTTGGCTGGTTTTTCCTCGTCCGTCAGAGTGAATATTGTGCTCTCGCAATGCGATGGGCTGTTTGTGTAATAACAGAAACTCCCACTCGGAAAGATTAGGGACTCGTGTACGTTTGGTACGTAACACTTCCCCCCCTTTTAGCTGCGACGTCCTGGCGCACGTACAGATGTGGCCCGGTGAAAGAAGTGATAGCCGTCGTTGAGGTGCTCGATGTCTCCGAGGTTGTCGTAGGGTTCCCACATGTTGTGCGCGGTGTCATAGCCGTGCCACCTGACGAGATTTTTTTTCCCTCATCCTCGATGGCCAAGGATGTCCTAGATGACGTACTCTATGTCTTCGTCCACTTGAATGGGAGGCGAAGAAGGGACATCTCTGCCAACGAAGTACTCTCCAGGGTCTTTGTAGTACTTGAGTTTTCTAATGTGGAATACTTGATGAACTTGTAAATTGTCGGGGAGTTTGAGTCATGCAAGCATAGGGGTTTGCATACGCTCCATCTTGAATGGTCTCAAACACTGAGGTTTGAGATTCGAATAGTCGGCTCCGCGAAGTTTCATGCTTGCCAAACTAAAAAGGGATTTGTCGCCTGTGGCGAGTATGTTGTCGCTACGATGTCGGTTGGCTGCTCGATTCATCAGTGCTTGCGTCTGTGCAAGTGTCTACCGTGTTTTCTCCAAGATGGTGGTGAAGTATTGGTGTTGAACGCCGACTGCGTGGATGTTGCTGCGCCTCAATAGGCCAACTGGTATGGCGGGAAGTTTTCCATACACCACTTCAAATACACTTTTCTCCGTTCCAGTAGAAACTGTCAGAATCATATGCGATTTTGGCGGTCGGGAGTTTTTGTGCCCAATCTGTCCCATGAGGTTTGCATAGTGCTCGGAAAAGCTATTCAAGCCTCTGGTTTATCTGCTCGGTTTAACCGGTGGTTTGAGGATAAAACCCTCTCGAAACATGAATTGTGTTGCCATAGTGATTCAGAATTTTGTGCCAAAAATGACTAGTCAATCGACCGTCTTTGTTGCTCGTGATGGTTCTTGGCATGCCGTGGAGTTGTACGATGTTGTCTAGAAGCAGCCCTGCTATTCCCTTGGTCATAAAGGTGGTCGTTGTCGGGATGAAGTGTGACATTTTGGAAAATCTGTCGAGGACCACGAGGACAACGTCATATCCCTCGGGTGTGACTGATAATCCTGTGACAAAGTCCATGGAGATGTCAGCTAATGGTTTGGGCAGAATATGGAGCGGTTTTAGAAGTCTGGGTGGTCGTGTGCGAAGGAATTTTTGTCGCTAACACGTGTCGCAGGTTCTGCAGAAATCGGCCACGTCAGATTTCATTTTTTCCCACCACTAGTGTTTTGCTAGCTTCTTTAGCGTCTTGTCCTCTCCAAAGTGTCCACCTGGTCCTGTGTCATGGCACTCTTTGAGCAGATACGACGAATTCCGTCGTTCAGGGGAACGACCACTTGGTGAGTGAAGCGTTGTTGCCAGTATGATGCGTTGAACCATAATTTCTCCTTTTCATATCCGCCGTGCTCGTCATAGCCTCATGCGAGTAGGCTCTCGAGATATGCGTCTTGCTGCAGCTGTAACGTTGCCACCTCAGCTGTTGAATCTGGTCGGCGACAGAGTGTGTCCGCAACGTTGATTTTGCCTGGCTGGTACTCAATTTGTAGCCAAACCCAGACTCTAGGAACTCCACCCATCGGGTTTGACGTCAACTGAGATTCGGCTGCGTCTTCAGGTATTTGAACGCATGGTAGTCGGTGCGTATGATGCATTGGCGGCACTCCACATAGCATCAACATACTTTGAGCGCATGCACGGCTGCCAGCGTAGTTGAGTTCCGTTCCTTGCATTATTCGAGACATGTAGGCGACTGGTTGCTCGCTGTTGCCGTGGTTTTGTGGGAGAACTACGCCAATTGCTTGGTCTAAAGTATCTATAGCCATGACGTAGTCGACTATTGGATTGGCTAATCATAGAGTTGGCGCAGAGGTCAGAGCATTCCTCAAGGCAGAGAAGAACGCTCAAAGAAGGTTCAAAGAAAGTTCAAAGAAGTACGCTTCTTCTTTGTTGTCTCCCCACCGGCACTCATTTTCTTTATGAGTGAGCTTGGAAAGAGGCGCTGACACTCGGGCGTAGTCGCGTAAGAATCGTCGGTTGTAGTTACAGAAGCCAAGGAATACTTAAGTTTCTCCAACATTGGTCGGCTCTGGCCAATCAGCGACTGCTACCACATTTTTCGAATCCATGGTGATCCGTCCACCATTGAAAACGGGGCCAAAAAACTTGATCGAACAGTGACCAAAGTCATTTCAATTGTTTTCCAAAAAACTTCTCTCTTCGTAAGACTTCGAGGACTTTTTGAGATTTCCATCATGCTCCTCAGGGGTGCGGCTGTACACCAGAATGTCGTCGAGGTATACCACGACAAAATTGTCAAGGTATGGTCGGCAAATGTTGTTCATTGTCGCCATGAACGTTGCAAGGGCATTTGTTAGTCCAAACAGCATGATCGTGAACTCAAAGTGCCAGTAGCCGGTTTGGAACACCGTCTTCTCGATGTCAACATCTACCACATGTATCTGGTGACATCCACTACGTAAGTCAATTTTGCTGAACATTTGAGCTCCTCGGCGTTGGTCGAAAAGTTTGTCAGCTCGGGAAAGAGGGTAGCGGTTCTCGATGGTAGCACCATTCAACGCGAGAAAGTCCACGCTCATCCACATCTCACCAGTTTTCTTTTCTACAAACAGTACTAGTGCAATGTATGGTGTCGTGGATGGGCAGATGAACCCCTGACCGAGCATCTCGTCAAGTTGCTTTTTCAGCTTGGTCAGATCAAACTCGCTCCTCTAACAGGCCCCTCAAACTGTAGGTCTGCTGCCTGGCTTCAGTTACATGCGATGGTCATTGTCTTGTCGTGGAGGTAAGGGATTTGCAAAACTGAGAAGGGATTTGTCGCCAGCGGCAACATTCCGATGTCGACGTTCAACACCGAAACTTCACCATCATCTGGGAGGAAACACGACAAACACTTGCAAACACGAAAGCAACGATGAAGCGAGCAGCCGACCGACATCGGAACGACGACGAACAAGGTCCATCTCAGTTCGGCAAACATCAAACTCCGCGGAACTGACTTTTCGAAGCTCAAACTTTGGTGGTTGGGACCGTTTGAAACTAAGCGCATGAAAACCTCTGCGGTTGCGCGACTCAAACTCCCCGCCACTATGCAAGTTCATCCATTATTCCACATCAGCAGACTCAAGCAACACCTAGACCCTGGAGAGAACTTCCGTGGCACAGATGTACCTCCTCCGCCTCCCATTCAAGTGGACGATGACGAAGAGTACGTTATCGAGGATATTGTTGGCAATCGACGACGAGGAAAAACAGGAGAATATCTCGTCAAGTGACTCGCCTTTGACACCGTGCATAACAATCAAGAACCCAAGGAAAACCTCCGAGACGTTGATTACCTAATCGACGGCTATTATCGGCATCATCGAGCCACATCTATATGCGCGCCGAGACGTCGCACTAAGAGGGGGGGGGGGGGGG
>SZWC01006462.1:49033-60587 GCA_023375785.1 Penium margaritaceum
TCTCTCTCTCTCTCTCTCTCTCTCTCTCTCTCCCCTCTCTCTCTCTCTCTCTCTCTCTCTCTCTCTCTCTATCTATCTCTCTATCTCTCTATCTCTCCCTCTCCCCCCCCTTCCCTCAACTGAACAGATATAGTAAGGGAAGAATGTTGTAGTGTGAGGGGTAGAGAATGTGGGAGGCAATGGAACAATCATACACAGGCGGCATGACACCTTGGATTGGAAGACAATCGTTTGCAAAATTCTACAAGCCATAGGAGTCATTATGAGCATGGATGGGGAGCCTCTGCGGTCTGGTAGGGGTGCCACCACTTGACCGCCCTCCCTACTCCCACAGTCTGGTCGGGGTGCCTCCCCTCCCTTAGGACTCCCTCATCCTCCCGTCTACCTGCCTCCCTCTCTTTCATCTCCAGCCCTCACCTGGAGATCTCCCCTTCTTGTCTCCACCTTCACCATTTGTATAATACTGAGATCAATTCCCTTCACACCGAGTACCCTCACCACCTCCTACAAAAGCCTCTTCCACACTCATTTGGAGAGACGGTTTCACCACCTGCCACCTATGCAAGTTGTCTCCCCATTCCCTGGGGCCTCTCCCAGACTGGACCTCCTCCTCATCAGCCACAGATTCAGTCTCTACATTAGCATCGTGTCTGATGTCATGCGCAGTCACGTGGTGGGACCCTTGCTTCTTGTTGTCAGTGTACCCCGAGACAGGATCCCGGGGATCATATCTGTAGAGGGGAAGAATTTCCCCCCTTTCCTCATGCTCCCCCAGGTCCCTACCCTCACATGAGGATTCTTAAGAGGTCACAATCACAGCTGATCTCAATGGCGATGCAAGTATGGATGCCAATGCCTGGGATTACATCAGGTCCGCCGGGTCTGTTGGGCCAGGGTCTTGTGGCTCACCAATCGTGTCAAGGCCGCTATGATTTGCTACTAGTATTTTTATCTCTGCCATCACCCTCATTTCCTACCTAATGTTGCATCCTCACCCGAATTCAATCCGCGCTCCCCTCCCAGGCCATGCAAGACATTGGGATCAACTTTTGACAGTGCTTGCTCTGCTGGCTATGACCCCCTTGCCAATGCAGCACCCTGATCCACCACGTGCAGCACCCTCGGATCCAGCACCAATTTCTCCGAGAGTTCTCTTCCTAGATCCAATCCGGTTATCTCGTGAGGCAGCGCATCCCCTTCCCACTATGTCTCCATGTCCACCACGACTGCTACCTCGTAGCAGGAGGTGCAAAGAACTTAATCCCCTCCTACACAGCACTCCTCTGTTTGACCATTTGAGATCTCCTATCTGATTGCTAGGACAACCACCAGTCCTTCCTGTCACCTTTTGTGGTCGCTAACCTACAAAGTCAATGCCAACACCTGCTTGTGTAACCCCACAATCGCCCCCTGCTACTGCATTACAAATGCCTCCTATAGCTCTAAATGCTGAAGCACTAACTATCAGTGCTATACCAACATCATAAGCCTGTCCATAGAAGAATAGTTGGGCTCCGGTTAAGCAATCTACGCCACCATCTCCTTTCAAAGTGCAACGGTCTCCATATTGGCCTTGAGAAAGGACACCCTAAGTCTCTTACATTTCTCATACGGTTGTCACTGAATGCATATCATTGGGGCTACATCTAGAACTGTAATATGGGAATAGAGGCATAGAATCAAGTATCCACCCTACTTAAATAGAACATTGTACATCACTAGAAGATGTAGAATGAAGCGAATATTGATGACGAGGGTCAAAGAGGGTGCAAATTCATTTATGCCATGCAACTGATTGTGTCTCTTGTCCAACTATGCGATGGTGTGGGATGGAAGATTGATATGAAGCATGCAATAGTTCTCCATACGGATCTAACCGGCAGTTGGAAAAAGGAACAACTCACCTATGGCCAAGTCTCCAAGTACATCACCAATGAGGAGCATCGCTGCGATAGCTTCAAGGCATCATCACCAATAGCTCTTTTCACAAAAACGCAAGGAGGAAATAATCCCGGGAAGAGAGGTGGCATAAATGGTAGTGGCAAGAAGGGCAACAAGAATTGCACAAGCTACAACTGTGGTAAGTAGGACTATTGGACCAAGGAATGCCTTGCAAGAGACAAAGCCCGGCAGCAAAGACTCCAAAAGCATCGTAGGACTCCTCACCAGCAACAGAAATTACTACCTCAAGGAGGCCAGCCGGAGATACCTTTGATAAGGTATGATGGAGCGTACTTAAGTCAATTAGGTACTTTTCCTCAACGGTGCCAGGTCTACCAAGTCCATGCTAGTTTTCAACGACAAGGTCAAACAACAGTCTAGCCAAGGTGATGTGTGCATGGAGTTGGTCGTTGGTAGGAAAAAGACAAAGTCTGTCGTCCAAAACTTGTAGCATGTCTTCGGCTAGGCTAAAGTTTTTAGTGTGATAGAAAAGGGGTGTGACGTGCTCTTTTGCGAGACACTTGCAGCCATGCGGATGGTCTATAGCGGTGAGGTTATCGTGTAGGTAACACTTGAGGGAGGTCTTTGTATTGTGGAAAATATACTCCTCATCAATAGATGACGTTGATTTGAAAGGTCTCGTCATCAACGTGAACAAAGGAGGGTGGAATGATTTCTATGTGAGGAAGTTTTTGGCCAAGGATTTTAGTCCCCTAGTCATGAAGGAAATGGTGAGCATGAAATGATTCGTGGCCTTCAATTCTCCATTTGAAGAAACACATGAAATGGCATAACTTGTCCAATTTCTAATGAAGACGGTAAGATTACTTCATCATTCAAATAACATCCTTTCAATCCTACTCGTCTTACACATCAGGTTGATTGCTTCATTCACAAAGTATCTAGACACACCTTTGGGGGTTGGAGTGTCCTCCTACGACCAATTTGGTGCTAGTTGGACCTCTATGGCTACGTCTACACCATTGCCTTGTTTTTATGCATCAACGGTACTAGGCAGATTATGAACAAGGCCCTTTAGAAAAGAAGAATGAGAAGTTGAGAGGAATCAATACTCCTTTGAAAGTGACCTAAAACGTGTAGGTCAGTTCCCCTACCTTCAGTAGGAGGCATGACCTACAAGTTTTACGTCACTTTCGCTAAAGGGACCCCATCTCACTTTTCAAGAGCATTCCACAATGGATGAAACCCCTTAAAGTGACACTCAGCATCTTCTCACACATGTAGGTTTCCACCTGTGCAACTAGATTACCCCCCCTCCCCCATCACCATCTACATGCTTCAACCAATTACATACTTTGATTCCCCCCTCTTAGGGGTGCCTACTCAACCTGACAATAAAAACTTCTCTGTGCTTATTGTATCACACTCATCCTTACATCACCCCGTGTAGTTCATTTTGCTTGGTTATTAGGGAATTCTGCCGAGAAAATGCTTTCCTTCACCAACACCAATAAACCTGTTTCAATCCTTTGACTTATGTTTTTGGTCCAAGAATTGTCCCTCAGGGAACCCTTTCATCAAGCGCATCGAAGCTGCGGTCACCATTTGGGCAAAATGGAATTTTGTGTAGAAGCTAAAGTAGCTATTAGTACTAGTCATGGAAACCAAGATTTTCTTTCCAGTTCATACACATCTCCTGTCCCACCCCTTCCACTCTACATCACCTGGATACCCTCTTTTACATCCTCTCATCGACGACCTTGTTGGTTTGTGTGGCTTCCACCCATCACGACCAACGCCGATGGACTACCCATATACCCAACGTTGGTGGTATAGGGTAGAGCAGAGCGTGACGGAACGATGGGCCTCCGGAGTGTCCCGAGACTTCATCAGCACCTACGACAGCGTCGGCGAGACCCGGTCGATGCGTTCCGGCAGCCCTTTTGGCTTGTCTGGAGCTAGAAGAGTTTTCTCCGTGGGTTGAGACCCGCACACTCGGTGGCCTGTACCAGTGCGACGTGGAGACCCGGTGGCTATAGTAGTGCATCCGATGTTCAGAAAGCCGTGCGTGGTGTCTGGATACTGATTTTGAGATTTTCTACCACTGCTCGTGTTTTCTCAGTGGTCAAGACCCGGGCACTCGGAGATCTGTTCCGGTGCCTCAAGGAGACCACCGTTGATTGTTTTCGTGGTGTACGCAGTGTGTTCTCCTCGCTGACTTGTTTGGGTTCAGCGGGGGTGATGGGGCCCGGTGCGGCTAGCTGCCGGCGCCCCTACATAAGCCCACTGGGGGCTCATTTGTATCCTTCTCCTTGTTCTTTCATATTATGCGTTCCAGACTTCCAACATTTGGAAGACGGCAAAGTTGTTTCCGTCTTGCATTGCACTCACACACAAAGCTCATGTTCATGTTTGCATGGGCCTGCATGCCCTAAAATGTTTCGAACTTGGTTTTAGAGCCAAGGGGGGCGTGTGAGCAGCAGAAGTCATAGTAGTGGGTGGAATGCAAAGAAAACGCACCACATGGTGCAACGCCGGCAGCAGCGTAAGGGAGCGTGAAGTGACTGCTCATGAACGCCATAGGGGCGATAAGTCGCGCACTGTACCATTAACAACTACGACGGCAACAACAGTAGCAGTAACAGACGTAGCAGTCACGGAAGCTACGGTGCCATGTAGCCGGAGCAGTGGCGGCAGAGCAGCCGCTCACAGCAACAGCAGCAGTAGCGGCAGCAGTAACACTAGTGGCCGGCGTTAGAATTCGTGACATCTGCACAGACAGCATCAGATGTAGTAGCAACAGTCGTTGTACCGCGTAGCAGCCGTAGTAGCAACAGCTGCAGCAACGCATCAGCCGCTACAACAGCGACGTTAGCAGAAGCAGCACATAAAAACAGTAGTAGCAGCCACTATAGTAGCTGTGACAGGAGTAGCAGCATGCAGTAGCAATGGTAGCAGTAGCAACGTGCAGGAGCAGCAGCAGCGCTGACAATAGCAAGCAATAGTGACGGTAGTAGCAAGCGGGAGTGGCGGCAGTAGTAAGCAGCAGCAATAGCGGCGGCGCACAGAAGCAAGCAACAGCAATAGTAGCAGCAAGCAGCAGCAACAACACTTGCCGTGCAGAGCAGCAGCAGGAGCAGCAGAAGAGCAGCAGTAGCAGGAACCGCAAGATGTGCACCTGCCATTGCAGCTGCTACTGCTGGAGCGGGTAGGGCCTCACTACCCTCCTCTGAGGGCCCCTGCCCCCTTCCGAGGGTCCCCCTCAAACCCTATGTTGGGGGCCCCTCCGATGGGGGCCCGTCAGCCCCGTTTGCCCTCCCCTCCCCCTTCTAGAGGAGGCCCTCGGAGGGGCCCGTTGGCCCCGTCGGCCCCGTCTACCGCCGGACAATGAGGGGGCGGGACCCCCCCCCCTCTCTCACTTGCTCACTCGCTCACTTGCTCACTCGCTTTCTTTTTAGCGAGCAAGCAAGGAGCGAGGGGGAGCAACCTGAATTTGCCCCTCTATTCTTTTATTCCCCCGTCCCAATCCTGATCTGTCCCCTTTCTAGGGCCTAATCCAGAAGCGGGTGAGGGTCAAACCCAGGGTGAGCAGAGAAAGAAAAGGGGGGAAGGAGGAGTTAAGAAAACACAAGAAGAAAAGTATGGGGGTGAGGGCGAGAGGAAAAAAAAACCGTGCGGGGCCATAAAATAGTCCAACATCTCACCGACACCTTTGGTAGCGGCAACCACTGCAGCAGCAGCGGCGGTTGCTACAGCGCTTGCAGTTTCGCCTTCGAAGCTGATAACGAATTGTGTTGTCGGCGGCGATCTCTCTTTCAAGACGCGTCATGAACCGGCGTCTCTCTTGGGCCCGCTGATCGGTGCACACAGTTCACTCCGTACGATCAACGACAAATTCAATTCTGTGCATCTCCAAGGGTTGGGTCGTCTACTGCTTGGAGCAATAGCCACACTTGTAACTGCCAACCCTTCTGTTCCTAGAGCATTCTTTGCTCCATTAGTGGCAGCAGCATTACTGGCCGCATCTAGCCAGACTCCACTCTCCGAGCGTACTGTGGTAGTGCAGCTCGTCCCGTTTGGTCACGTTTGCTGACCTCCATGCCGTGACCTTCGGGAGTGACAGTACCTACTGGTCTCATCCTCTCCCGTGGCTTGGTGTTCACCAGCAAGAGTAGGTGCCCTGGCACCTATCCATTGTCCAGCGCACGAGATGAGTATGCAAACATTTGAGCACGCGCCCTACTCGTTCGCCTGCTATTAGTGTTGTGATGGACGTCATGGTTGGCGTCACTACTGGCCGCGCCCTCACGACTGGCATCCACCTTGGCTTCAACCTCGTCTGAGCCTGCGTCCTCTAGAGCATACGAATCTGCGAGTATTGGTAGATCCCCTAGCTAGACCAATGGCAACCATATTCGCCGAGATCCGCTGCCTGCGGCAGATGGTGCTGCGCCTTTGTGACCACGTCGTTGCCGAGCAAGCTTCCGCGACTAGTTTGTCGACGGCCTCTTCGATCACATCTCCTTCATCCTCTCCTCCTTCCTCATCTGATGGTGTACCTTCAACTCCACCTGCCAGCCATTCCCAAGCTACCACCATCCTTCGATCCTCCACTGTCCTGCTACCAAGAGGCCACCTAGAGATGACATGTCCTCATGCAGTCATTCCAGTCATGTGTGCAAGCGCCGTCGGCGTCAGCGCTCTACACGATGTGCTCGTGCCGGTTTTAGTACATCCCCCACTTCCTTGGCTTCCGTTGCTGAACTTGTGGAGGGAGAGTGTGGTCACCGCACACTGTATGCTATGACCGGAGCGACATGATCCGCACTCGCGCCGTGCCGTGGTGCCCGAGCGTCAGCTCAGGAATATTTAGATGATACGGAGATAGCACATGACATGGTGTCTGATCCCGACATGGCGTTCATGGTGGAGACTTGCTTGTTATCGAGCTCGACCTCCACGTCCGGGCTGGATCCAGATCTTCCGTAGAAACAGGTTACATTAGGAGGAGCATAGGCATGGTGTCCCTGGGTGGTGCCCCTCACGACTCCGACCGGTGGCGGCCCGACGGTGGCATAGGAGTCCCGTACAGATCGGAATGCTTCTACCAGACTTTTGGGGGAGAGTGTGCAACAGAATGACACCAGTCTAGCGGTTATTGGAGAACTTGGGACGTGCATGTCATCGAGGTACACATCTAGGCTGGGGCAGGAGCCGGAAGTTTTGCAGTAGTAGGTTGCATAAGGAGAAGTGCAGGTATCGCATGCTTGGGCGGTGCCACTCGCGACTCCAACCGGTAGCGGTCTGGCGGTTGCATAGGATTACCGTGCGGATCGGGATGCCCCATACGGATTTCCGGGGGCGTTGGTGCACGAAACTCACACTAGCCCAAGAGCGGTCGCAGTGTATAAGTAGAGTTGGCCGGCTGGTCTTTTGGAGGTTAAGGCATTCTTGAGGGTAGCAATTTTGAGAGACGTCACTGGGACATGTGCTGCAGCAGATAGAGTAGGCTCCACCGTGTCATCTGTGCTACGTGAGGACCAGCTTCAGCATGAGGAGTCACCCATGTTCTCAGAGTATACGGGTTCTCATGTAGAGGACGAAGCAGCAACACACATGACGGAGTCACATGGTGGTCCTCACTTCATTATCGAGCAAGTGGCAGCGACCAGCCTTCTTAGCAAGACGGTACGTGAGCGCTAGCTACGCTTGCTAGTCGCC
This sequence comes from Penium margaritaceum, assembly GCA_023375785.1. Classification (NCBI taxonomy): domain Eukaryota; kingdom Viridiplantae; phylum Streptophyta; class Zygnematophyceae; order Desmidiales; family Peniaceae; genus Penium; species Penium margaritaceum. Next base: position 56,657 of record SZWC01006462.1, read on the forward strand.
TTGACGGGCATTGTCGAGCTGGAGTCCTACACACCTGTATCCACTACGGTGGCAGTCGAGGACGGTGGAGTACATCCATACACGCGGATGGAGTCACCTAGTCAGTAGGAGCTGAGTTCTGCCCTCTCGTGTTCATCTGTTGGTGACCTTGTTGATCACATCAACACTGAGAGTGGCAGTACGTACACAGACGGCATTTCCACATGCTCCACGGACTTTGATGACCTCTCCTTGTCGTTCTCTCTCGGCATGTGACCCCTCATTCCTCCTCGTATGACGGACGCGAGCTGTAGTGTAGATGCGACACCTACACCTACATCCGGTGTTCCAGCGTCTTAGCACATTGCAAGTCTAGTTGACCCCCAGGTGGATGCAGTAGCACCGGCTCCATTGTCTTCAGCAGCAAAGATACAGATGGAGCTGTACTCACGAGTTTTGCAGTCTGCATGTGCAGCATCTAGTTAGGCTGAGTTCATCCTACGCATGGGCCACCTCCACATGTCCGAGGCAGATTACGTTAACCTATAGGAGCATGTAGTGATGTTGTAGCGGGAGGTAATGGCAGAGCATGAGCGATTCTCAGAGGAGGGGAGCAACAGTACTATCGGCACGAGCTTTCCACTACCAGGATATCGCACACCCATACTCGGGGAGGGTCTTGTACCAGCTCTGAGTATGACATTCGATGGAGACACAACCACAGGAGAGCTGATCGTGCCTTCAGTTTCTGCCATCGTCGTTCCTATTGACTCCATCATCGCTCCTCCTTCTGTTGCTGCCATCACGCACATTCATCCACACAACTCAACTACTCCATCGTCACCTTCGTCCTTGAGTGGTGATCCGGTTTGTCGCTCTAGCCCTCCTCTTCTGGCGATACACCCCTATGCCTCAGGGTACTCTCTCCCGCCTTGGAGGCCAGCTCCGCCAGGGAAATGCTGCCGGATTTTTTCAGACAGCATTGACCCTCCTGGTGGCGGCGTCAGAATTTTTCCCACGGCCACTGGGCCAGGGGAAATGCTGCCAAAATTTTTTCGGCAGCACTGACCCCCACGCGTGACGCGAGGAGGTAAGCGGCAGGCGGCGTCTGACGTCTGTAGCCGACGACGCACGCGGTAACGTCACCCAGGTGCAGTGACTGGCACCACCAGCGGCAGCAAGCAGATGCAGCAACTCGCAGCAGCCCGCAGCAGCAGCAGCTCGCAACAGCAGCAGCAACAGCTCGCAACAGCAGCAGCAGCAGCCCGCAGCAGCAACATCTCACAACAACAGCAGCAGCGTGCGGCAGCAGCAGCAGCCCGTAGTAGCAGCCGGCTGCAGCAGCCCGCAACAGCAGCAGGCAGCAGCTGCAGCACACAGTAGTTGCAGCAGCGTGCAGCAGCAGCACCGGGCTGCAGCAGCCGACAGCTGCAGCAGCAGCAGCAGCAGCAGCGAGCAACAGCTGCCAGCCGCGACTGCTGCTGCCCGCTGCTCGCAGCGAGCAAGCAGCGAGCAGCAGCCCGCTGCTGCCAGCGAGTAGCAGCTCGCTGCTGCTGGGCGAGCAGCAGCCCGCTGCTCGTAGCAGACAGCGGGCTGCTGCCCGCTGTGACAAGAAAAAAAGAAGGAGACAACAAAAAAAATCCCCCACCCCCGCAGCTCGCTGCAGCAGCCTGCAGCTGCAGCGAGCAGCTGTTGCAGCACGTAACAGCTGCAGCAGCACTCAGCTGCAGCAGCGAGTTGTAGCAGCTCGCTGCTGCAGCAGCAGCAGCCACAGTAACTATTGCAGCTCATAGCACGAGCAGCAACAGCTGCAGCACCCGCAGTAGCAGCAGCAGCAGCAGTAGTAGCAACAAATAGTTGCAACAGCAGTAGCAGCAGTAGCAATAGTAGCAGCAGTTGCAACAGCAGCAGCAGCAGCAACAGCAGCAGCAGCAGCAGCAGCAACAGCAGCAGCAGCAGCAACAGCAGCAGCAGCAGCAGCAGCAGGAGCAGCTGCAGCAGCATCAGCACCAACAGCAGCAGCGGCGGCCCCAACATTTGCCGCTGCTGACGTCAGCACCCCTCTGCTGACGTCACTGCTGACGTCACTACTGACGTCACTACTGACATCATCAACAAAAAAAGGGAAGAGGGTGAAAGAGGAAAGGGGGACGGCCAGAGGAGTGGGTAAAATTCCCACTCCCCCAACCTCTTGTTGAAGCATCAACACAAAGACAATAACAACAACAAGAAAAAAACAAGAAATGGACACCAAGGCATGGCTGATAGTCCAGGCGAGGGGGGGTCCTCCTCTGATGGGGGGACCCCCACCCCTCCTTTCTTGCAGCAATTGCTGCAGCAGCAGCACCAGTAGCACCCGCCGCCGCTGCAGAAGCAGCAGCCGCTGCTGCCACCGCAGGACCAGCAGCTGCCGCCGCCGCCGCCGCCATTGCAGCAGTAGCCGCCGCCATCGCAGCAACAGCAGCCACCACCTCTCCAGCAGCAGCCGCCGTCGCTACAGCAGCAGCCGCCGCCCATACAACAGTAACCACCACCACTGCAGCAGCAGCAGCCGCCGCCTCTACAGCAGCAGCCGCCACGGCCACTGCAGCAGCAGCCGCCGCCCATACAGCAGCAGCCACCGCCGCTGCAACTGCAGCAGCCACCACCGCTGCAGCAGCAGCAGCCGCCGCCCATACAGCAGCAGCCATCGCCTCTACAACAGCAGTAGCCGCCGCCCCTACAGCAGCAGCAGCAGCAGCAGCAGCCCACTGGTAACATTGGCGGCACCCCTAACCCACTTGTGGCTCTTCAGCAATAACTCGCCACCTTGACACAGCAGCTTGCGGCGCTACAGCCAGTCGCCTCCCAAACCGCCACCAGTGCCCTGCCATCGTTCGTCCCTCCAGGACATGCTAGCCCCGCGGTGTCCGCCGCCACACACTACTTAGCACAACAGAAAACTCAGCGCCAGCAGACAGTGACCTCCGTCCTTGGCCCCACTCTGGGTGCCGGCCGTAGGCAGAAGGACTTTGAGACGCCGCCACCGCCGCTTCAGGCTGGCGAGCAATTCCGGAGCTGGGAGCTCAGCTTCCGGATCTGGGCGCAGGGGGAGGGTATGTGGGCCTACTACACCCTCCCTTACGACTCCACCCAGGCCGACCAGCTATATGACGCAGGTCGCGCCGTCCGCGCCCTTGTACCCGTCGCCCCTCCAGCTTCCCGCCTTGCCCTGGATCCCTTCCTCGGCGACTTCACCGCTGGCGCCATCCCAGACTCGGCAGCCGCCTGGCACGTCCTCACCAGACCCCATCGCCTGTCCAGCGACGCTGAGATCAGCCGCCTGCTCCGGGAGTTCAACTCCCTCCACATGGGGCAGGCCGAGACGGTCACTGCCTACTGGCAGCGAGCGGAGGACATCCTCCGTCGACTCGGCAAGTCGGCTCCACCCCCACTGTCCGCGCTCCTCACCATCAAGCACGGCGCCACTAGCGCATACGCTGACGTCTTCGTCCACTATCCTCAGGACGTCCTCACCACCATGGAGGCCCAGGGCACTCTTAAGCCTTGGGCATACGAGCTCTTCCTCCGCATTGAGGAAGCTCGCCAGGAGTCCTAGCTCCATCGCGCAGAGGCCCTTGCATCCCCTGCCGTCGCCACCCCTGTCGTTGCCTCCGTGGCCGTTGCCTCCCCCGTCGCAGCTACCTCATCGCCCTCAGGGAAGAAGAAGAAAAGCCGGAACAAGAAGGGCAAGGTTCCATCGCAACAGCAGCAGCAGCAGTCATCGCCCGGTCCCAGCGGTAGTGGCTCGGTCTGCCACAACTGTGGCCAGCCTGGGCACGGGTGGTACACGTGCCCTCTCCCGACGGACGAGGCCCGCGTCATCGCCACCATGCGACGCCAGCGGGAGCGCCGCCTCGCCTCTGCCGCCGTCGCTGCTGCTGGTCCTACCACTCCGACCTCGTCCAGCACC
>SZWC01006462.1:97755-109762 GCA_023375785.1 Penium margaritaceum
CTCATCATAGGAACCATACCTTTTTGGCTTGGTTGATTAGGCACCGGAGTCTCAAACCAGAGGTCGCGGGTTCAAACCCCGCGACGGCCGCAATTTTCTTTGTGGCCAAAAGTAAGACAGGAAGCTTCTAGGAAGCTTACTAGAGCCTGCCTTGAGGATGACACTTGGCGGTCTAAGGACGCGCCAAGTAGGAATGTAGGTTGAGGTTGGCTCCAGTGGAGCCACTACAAGCAGAAGCTTTAGCAAAGCTCTGCAAGTATAAAAGCCTGTACCTTGCATGCATCCATTTACAGTTCTTGCCTTTGAGACTCCTCACAGAGTGTCCAACCAAAGGTAGACACTAAAGACCAACATGCGGACTTCGTGAGGTTGCAAACCAAACGAACCTAAAGTGTGGATCCCTCGTTCGAGGGTGATATGTTATCTTGGTTGCAATACCAAGAGCGGTTGGCGGCCTCCCATGTCGGGACTCGTTTTCTAGACCGTTGCTATCCGGCGCATTGACAGGTCCTACTACCACACCCAGTCTTGCGCCTTGCATCAGTTCGCGAGCCTCTCCTCCCATTGCATCACCTGCCCTTGGGCCTTAGTCTTCACCAGATGCAGTCGTGCCTGTCTCTGAGCTTGCGGTCAGTCTTTAGAGCCCAGGCTACTCGCGTGAGCCAGGTGGTCATCTTCGATCGTTGGGATTCCGGATCCCAGCGATTGTGAGGTCCCGCACCAAGGCGCTCCACTCGTAGCGTTGTGAGTGGCGATCCCAGCACAAAGGCTCTCGGCTTGAGTGTTTGTACAGTTCACACAGATGTACATCTAGTGCATCCTGTAGGGCACGATGTGGTCACTCGTGACTTTTGTACCACTTGTGGTGCAGCAGTTGACCTTGTGGTCGTCAAGAGTGTGTACTCGCCACTCAGAGCTCTCCCTTGTTGGCACCTGATCCGGGCTCACTGATGGACGTCCTCTCATCAGGGGATGTCGACGCCTGGCATGCTGCTTGTGAAGATGAGCTTTGTACCATCCGAGAACACGGAGTTTACGAGCTAGTCGACCTTCCACGTGGGAGGAAGGCGATTCAGGTCAAGTGGGTGTTTTGAAAGAAGGTAAAGCCGGATGGCTCACTGGAATGCCACAAGGCTCACTTGGTCGTCAAGGGGTACTCTCAGATTAGGGGCATTGACTACACCAACACCTTTTCCCCTGTCGGCCGTATGACCTCAGCTCACGCTCTGTTTGGTGTGGTGGCTCAGCATGACTGGGAACTGCACCAGATAGATGTGAACAACGCGTTCCTCCATGGCCCTCTAGATGAGGAGATTTAGTGGCCCAGCCACCACGCTTTGAGGACGGTTACAATGTCTGGCGCTTGCGTAAGTCCTTTTACGGACTCAAGCAGTCTCCTTGTTATTAGAACCAGGAAACTACAGGCACTCTCACTTGTGCGAGATATGTACAGAGCAAGGCACATCCCTCTCTCCTCATTTGACAGGCGTCAGAGCGGTTCACCGCCATCTTGGTTTATGTGGACGACATCCTGATCGCGTCTCCCTCCATGGAGGCCGTGAAGGAGGCCAAGGTGGTCCTCCAAACTGCCTATAGGATGGACTTTGGTCCTGCAGGAGTGTTTCTTGGCATGGAGATTGTACGAGACCGCAGACAACGGATGCTTCTGTTGCATTGGGCCCGATATGCACGCGTTGTGGGGGAGCGCTTCAGTGACCTCCTTGGCGCAGTGCCCACGGCCTCCACACTTCTCACACCTGACGGGCAAGACACCTTGAAGGTGGACGATCCCACATAGCTGGGGGAGACAATGGATGTGACCTTGTACCGCGGCATCATCGGATCTCTGATGTACCTGGCCAATACCGCACGCCCTGACATCGCTTTTGCCGTCAACCTCCTTGCACAGTTTTCAAAGGCTCCATGTGCGAGAGCCCTTGAGGCTGCTGTGCGAGTGGTGCGATACGTGGTTTTCACGCCGTACCTTGGACTCTGCTTTTGCTGGCAGTACTCGGTGGTTCTTGACGGCTACACTGACAGCGACTGGGCCTGGAGCCCAGATGGACGCAGTTGCACCGGTTACATGTTCTTGCTCGGTGGTAACACTGTGTCCTGGTGAAGTGGGAAGCAGGGCTGCATTTCATGTAGCTTGTCGGAGGCAGAGTACGTTGCTCTGGGTGCGAGGGCTGCTGAGGCAGTGTGGCTGCAGCGCCTGTTCCTTGAGCTGGATCAGTCAGTGCCCGCCATTGTGCTTCGCTGTGACAACCACAATACTCTTGCCATTGCGGAGAACTCTGGTGTCTTTCATGTTCCCACGAAGCACAATGCGGTTGAACATCACTTTGTGCGTCATATGGGCCAGCACTGACATGCAGCGTGCTGAGTTTTTGATGAAGGCACTAGCGCGCGGGAAGTTTTTGGTGGCCATTCGTTCCGTTGGGGTTTGCCCCTTGCCTGAGAGTGGTTGAGTGCGGGGTTTCTCTCTGCCTGTGCCATAACTATTTTTGCACTCGTCTTTGCACTCGTTTCAGTGCTGCACATGTATGGACATGCGTACCATCGGGTCATGGGGGAGTGTTGTGATTTGTGACGATCCTGTCGACCTGTACAGGTTACTGTGACCACTCGGCCGTGTCCATGCTCGTGTAGATCCCTGATGTGGACCCAGGTGGCAACGTGGCGTCCTCTGGTGGTGGACTACCTGCTTGAAGCTGATCGAAGGTGGCCCCAGAGTCCTGGATGCTGTCTGGGACCTTCTGCAGATTTTATGCAGCTTGTAGGATTTCATCGGTGGACTGGTCGTGGGCCCGATTTGCATGTTTTTTGAATTATGTGTCTACCTTTTATTGCCGGATGCATGCATTTGACCAGTCGGAGCATTTGGCTTGGGATTCTGTACGTGTAGGTTCAGACGGCATAGTGTTCTGACTTGTCTACGTTGAGTTACGGCCAAAAACATGGTTTTTGGCCAGTTTCAGGACAACTTTGCACTGCCGCGTGCGACACCCACTGTGCGCCGCGGTAGGTACTTATGCCATGGACCTGTCATTTGTCATCTATCTCTGCAAATGCTATTGAAGCATTATGACAATTTGCCTTGTGTCACCTAGCCAGACCCTTGCCGTTGTGTGCGTGACTTGTGACTGTCGTCACCGTCTGACCAGAAACTGACGCCTAATAAGCGGCAGTATTGCTAGGAAGCTTCTACACATCTTGTCACTAGCTCCCCCCCTGCCAGCTTTGTAAAAATGTTTACTCAGATTCTCAGTCAATCAGTTTGTGGCAGGCAGAATTTTCTCGGTGAGCCTTGCTAGACAGACAATAACCCAAAACCCGTAAGTAGAAACTGCTACAGCGCAGATTGGGATAGTAGCGTTGTTGATGCAGCGTGCGGGCTTCCACGCTCGTTGTTTAGTCTACTGCCCCCTCAGTGTGCCGCGAGAGAATATGAGTCTAAGTATGAGTGCTCTGGGTTTGTTACTCTGAAGTGTGCGCGCCAGTGTTATCGCCAGAAAGTAGCTAAAAACTGAAAGTGACTGATTAGGAATGAAGAATGAGACACAATGGGAGACCCCTCCAAGTCATAGCCCCCCTCTAGCTCTGTAGAGCTTGGTACTCAACTAACCAGCCAATCAGAAAAAGGACCATTTTTTGGCAGGTAGGATTTTCTCAGTGAGCCCTACCAGGTGGCCAACAGCCCAAAACCCGGGTGTCATCCGTTTTACCTGAAAACTCGACCATACCATAACATTGACGCTACAAATGCAGTCGTGCGGTCAGAAACAGCTAGAAAACAGCAGCAAGAAGTTATGGCTGTCCGATCTCCGGCAGTGCCTACGATAGTCCATGGTGCCAAACAGTGCCATGGTAGCATGAGACTTGGACCCTAAGCAGAGCATGACACTGCAGACGCAATGGTACAATTAGATCCAGCACTGGGTGCATGCAGACAACATCGGCAGTGGCAGTGACCGCCGGTGGCTCGACTGCCGAGGAGCCCTGCCGATGGAGCTGAGCGCGTCGTCGCAGGGAGGAGGCTCCTGCAAGCTGCAAGTGGGCCTCAGCGTGCGTTGGCTCCATCAGATGACACTCCAACAGGGTCGAGTCTCGCCGATGTACACAAGTTGGGAAGACACAACAGAGGACAATGAGAGATGCAAAAAAACCAACACTCCCCCGTGACTCACAGGCGTAGTGCACATGGACAGGTAGCAACACAATCAATAGAGAGATTCTTCATGTGCACACAGAGATGCAGGCCAAGACAAAGAGTGCAACTCACGGACGCACACCAACAAAACTTACAGCCTTCTTGGATGAGTCGTGCTTCAGTTCCTTGGTCAAGAAGTCAGCCAGGTGCGGTGCTCTCTCAACCCACACAATGCTGACGCTGTTGTCATGCAACAAGGAACACGTATAGTGATACTCAACATTGATGTGCTTTGTGCATGTGTGATGCACGCCGTCATTGTCTGCGATGGCCATGGCACTCTCATTATCACAATGCAAAGTGATGGATGCTACGAACTAACACAACTTGGACAACAAACGACGTAACCACACGGTCTCACATGCGCATGAGCCAAGAGCTACGTACTCAGCCTAAGTAGTGCTGCGTGCAATGCACCCATGCTTGCCACTGTGCCAGGACACAATTGTGCTGCCAATAAGAAAGATCCAGCCTGTGCGGCTCTTACCGTCCCGACTGCTGGCCAAGTCACTATTGGTGTAGCCCACCGCGACAACAGACGATTGTTGGCGGAACATGACACCTCGCCGTGGAGTTGAGACGACATAACGCAGTACTTGGATCGCGGCCTCGAAGTGGAGATGACGCGGCTCCTGAGAGAAATGAGCCAGGAGGTTGACGACGAACGCGATGTCTGGGCGCATCGTCGTAGCTAGGAACATCAGTGACCCGATGACTCACAGATACGCAGTCACATCAACCGGCTCCCCCACAATGGCTGGGTTTGAGTTCTTTAGCTTCACGTGGCCATTGGGTGACATGGGTGAGGATGCGCTTGGCATGAGGGAGAGGTCCTCGGCGAAGCAAGTGGACAGAGTCTGTACATAGGCGGCTTGATGGACGTGCATGATGCCTTGGGAGTGATCATGCATCAGCTCCATGCCCATGATGACTCGGGCGGACCCGAGGTCCTTCATCTGGCAGGCGGTGTGTAGCAGGTCCTTGATGCGATGGATGGCAGCCACGTCTGGTGACGCAATGGGGAGATCTTTGACGTAGACCAAGCGGCAAAGGTCTAGCCTTGCGGGATGATGAACAGTGCGAGGTCAGCAATAGTGAATAGGAGGCCACCGCGGAGGAGCGTGCGGCTTACATCCTCGTTCCAGCACTGAGTCGACTGCTCTAGGCCATAGAGGGCCTTCCGCAACCGCACTGATGGCACCGGGAAGGTGCCATCAAAGCTGTGAGGCTATACCATGTAGAGCTCCTCACCTTCTAGTGAGCCATGGAGGAAAGCATTGCTCACATCCATAAGTTACAGCTCCCACCCGTGGTGGGCAACCAGGCTGAACAGCGCCTGGCTATTGGAGAACCGGCCAACGGGGGCGAACATCTGGTTGTTATCATCCCCGGGGACTTGAGCAAACCCCTTCGCTATGAGGCGAGCCTTGTACTTGTCCAAGGACCCGTCTGGCTTCCATTTGCGTAGGAAGACCTGTTTGGCGCCGATGGCCTTCCGACCTGGAAGGAGATCAACGAGGTCATACACGTGGTGCTGTTGGTTAGCAACGAGCTCATCGGCACAGGCAGCATCCCAATGTGCGGCCTTGGGGGAGGCTCGAGCCTCGCGTAGGGTAGTTGGGTCCTCCAGGCGTGCCGTGGAGCGGACTGCGAGGGCATGTACATCTCGAGCTCTAGGTGGGATGCGTGTGAGTGCAGCCATGACGGCATGCCAATGCTCCTGATGGAGCATGGCATAGCCCAATGTAGAGCCTGGGTGGAGGTCTGCAATGATGGCTGAAGTGGTTAGGCCGAGGGCCTTGGCGCCAGGGTCCCCACTCAATGTCGTAGGAGTGGGGGAGACACGTGGGGCGACGGGGGGCCGAGGGGCCACCATGCGTGGTGTGGCGGTCCTCGCACTCATGGATGACCTGGGTCGGAGGCTGCTGCGTGGGCCAGACATGTAGTGCGGTACGGCAGTAGATGGCATCGAGTCAGAGGTGTTGGCGGGGGCAGACGAAACTGCTGGTACAAACCACCAGACGTAGACGGATTTGCTGGACCGGAATGACCAGGAGACGCAGACACGGTTGCCGGCGCGGCAGGACCAGCAGACTTGACAGGGGCTACTGGCCTGGAGGGACTAGCAAACATGGCTGGAGCTGCCGGCCTGGAGGGACCAGCAGACGCGACTGGAGCTACCGGCCCGGAGGGACTAGTGAATGTGGACAGGTCTGTCGGCACGAAGGAACCAGTAGATGCAGAGGGGGCTATCGGCACCAAGGGGCCATCGGTCGCGATTGGGGCTGACGGCTCGGAGGGGCCATCGAACGCGACTAGGGCTGTTGACTCAGAAGGGCTAGCAAATGCGACTAGGGCCATTGGCCCGGAGGGGCCAGCGGATGCAACTGGGGCTGCCGGCTTGGGAAGGGGGGCCAGTGGACGCGAATGGGGCTACCGGCTCAGAGGGACCATGCGATGTGCCACCCGGAAGTGGGAGGACGGGGAATGGACTCACCACTCCCCCTTGCGACGGGAGGGACATCGACTAGCCGGAGTGAACAAGGTCACAAGGAAAGAGCTCCTAAAAGAAGAGGGCATCGCGAGACTCAATGATGCAGTGTCGGGAGGGATCCAAGAAGTGCCAAGCTTAAGACTGATAGGAGACATGGAGGAAGATGCAAGGATGCCCACAAGGGGATGAGCTTGCCGCCCTGATGCGAGGCAGGCAACCAAAAAATGACCACGCAGCCCCAGACACGAGTCGGGCGGAGGTCAGCACGTTGACCGCACCAGTGCTGGTGCGACGTAGATTGGCGGGGAAGGGGTCCGTGGGGAATCCGATTCCAAACCCACTTCATGTAGGCCATGTCTTCAAAGTAGAAGCCATCAGCGAGGCTGGACTCGACTCGCATGGTGTAGACGACGGCAACCATGGTGCAGTTCCATCACTCGGAGACGCCGTTTTGAGTTGGTGTGTAAGGTGCCGATGTCTCATGGTGGATGCAGTGGGAGGCAAGAAAAGTCATGGTCTCTCCCATTTACTCGCCACCGCGATTGGACCATAAGCGATGGCGAGGCTGACCACTCTCGCGCTCTGCATGGACAAGCTAGTCCCTAATGCTGGAAGCGACATCGCTCTTCTGTTGAAGGTAGAAGACCTAGAGGTAGCGAGAGTAGTCTTCAGTGAGGGTAAGGACGTAGCGGCCATGCACCGCGATGGAATCGGTAGGGAGAGGAACCATGACAATGGAATGGACGAGGTCCAGAGGGGCGGACACATTGGAGAATGACTGAGGGTAGGTGGACAGATGCATCTTGCACTTAGTGCAATCGATGCACTCTGTGGGGCATGGCCAAGGGAATGAATCCGGGTCTAGGCCCTTTGCCGATTGGGTGCGAAGCATGCTATTGATGGCCGTAGAGTGGATGTGACAAAGGCGGCGGTGCAAGAGACGTGTATGCTACGATGAGAGGGTGCTGGCGACAAAGAGATGGCATGTCGGGGCAGATGGGGAGGGGACGGAGGGAGGGGAGGATAGACGAGGTACGTACCACAGGTTGCCACGGGCGGTGGCGTGCACAACGACAAGACTGTGCAAACGTAATGGCACATTGCTAATGCCACGTGAGTGCAGAAATTCTATGCTCATGCGGTCAAGGGCAGTGACAGACAGAAGGCTGAGCTCAAGACCCGGGACAAAGAGGACGTTGGTCACGAAGACATCACTGGCAGGACCACAGAAACAAACGATGCCGGTGCTGCAGACAGGTAACATCTGTTTGGAGCCCGTCTGGACACCGGACACATCGCCAACAGGACCAAGCACACTAAAGGCCTCGCGAGAGGTGGTCATGTGATGCGTGGCCCCGGAGTCAATGATCTAGGTCTCGGCAGGGTCCTGGACCGGAGTCGCCAAATCACCAACAGTCACATGGCAGCAAGCAAGAGACACGGATGCGATGGACGATAGCGCAAACCGAGACTGCCAATCATCAAGCCACGCGACGTTGTTATAGAGAGGGACTGAGAGCGCGGGAGAGGAAAAGGCGGACGAGGAAGTAGGACACAGCCGCAACTCTGTGTCAGCCATGTAGGGTAGGGCAGACGGGCAGGAGTGATGCAACTCGTACTTCCCTTGGGGGGAGGGCGAGGCAGGCCAAGCTGGAGTGCGATAAACTGCTCCAGTTGTCGCTCACGGGTGGAAGGTTTGGGAGTGTAGACGGAGTGTGGAGTGACAACGTTGGAGCACGGATAGAAGGAGGACTACACCGGAGACAAAAACGGAGGCGCCGATGGCTACGGATGATACTGTTGCAGAGGTAGCGACAGCGAGACCAGTGTGGCTCTCAAAGGAGTGGAGCTGCTAGACGGGTTGGAGGCGTCATGGCGAGCAACAACGACGGCGGCAGAGGCGAGACGGTGCTCACGCTCGTGACGCATGGTGGTGATGACGCGTGCCTCGTTCGACGCTAACAGGCATGTGTACCACCCGTGTCATTGCTGGCCTTAGTTGTGGCAGATGGAGCCACCACCACTAGACCCGTTTGAGTGCTATTGCTGCTACAGTGGGCCTTTGCCCTTCTTTCCCCTATGCTTCTTCTTTGCCGACGACAAGGAGCTGGTGGATGCAGTTGCTGCTGGGGAAGCAATGGCAAGGGAGGCGAGGGCCTGTGTGCGCTGGATGCAAGACTGCAGATGAGCCTCCTCAATCTAGAGGAAGAGCTCGTATGCTCACAGCATGAGGGTGCCCTGGGCCGCCATGGTGGAAGGACATCTTGGGTGTAGTGGAAAAAAATGTTGGCGTACGCTTTGGTGGCACCGTACTTGATGGTGAGGAGGGTGGACAAAGGGGGTGGAGCAGAGGTGACTTGGCAACGGAGGATATCCTCAGTCTGCTGCCAATAAGAGGTGACCGTCTCGGTCTCCTCCATGTGCACGGAGTTGAACTCCCACAGTAGATGGCTGGTCATAGCCTCGTTGGATAGGCGATGGGGATACGCAAAGATGTGCCATGCGGCTGCAGGATCTAGGGTTCCGCCAGTGGTGAAGTCACAGAGGAAGGGCTCTAAGGCCAGACGTGATTCCGGAGGAGCGAGTGGGACAAGGGCAGTTACGGCGCGACCAACATCATACTGCTGGTCGGCCTGGGTGGAGTTGTACGGAAGAGTGTAGTATGCCCACAAACCCTCACCCTATGCCCAGAAACAGAAGGTGAGTTCCCTGCTCCGGAACTGCTCGTCGGCCTGAAGCGGCGGGGCCGGGGTCTCAAAGTCCTTTGGCCTGCGCCTGGCACCAAGAGTGGGGCCAAGGAGTGAAGTCACTCTATGCAGCTAACTTTGAGTCTGCTACTGTGCCAGGTAATGCATGGCAGAAGACACAATGGGGTTGGCGTACCTAGGAGGAAGGAAAGGTGGCAGGGCACTGGTGTGAGTCTGTGATACCAACGGCTACAGTGTTACAAGTTGCTATGTCAATGCGGCAAGCTGTTGATGAATAGTGGATAGGAGGTCTGATATGCCGGCGACAAGGCATGTGGACTGCTGTTGCAGCTGTAACTACTACAGCTGCTATAAGAAAGGGGGGCTGCGGGTCCCCGTAACAGAGGAGGACCGCTCCCCACTGGGGCTGTGAGCCATGGTGGGTTTAGTTGCCCCTTGTTTTTTTGTGTGTGCTATTGATGTCAGTATTGAGGTCAGCCTAGGATGGCTGACGTTAGCAGTTGCTGTTGTGTTATCTACAGGGTTGTTGCTGTAGATTTTCTTCTTTTTCTACTGTGTTGATTTCGTCAGTATTGACATCAGTAGTGACGTCAGTTGAGAACTACTGATGTCAGCAGCGGTTGTTGCTAGAGCCACTGCTGTGTCAGCTCTAGGGAAGCTACTGTTGCTGCTGTAGCTGCTGTTGTTGCCGCTTCTACTGCTGCTCCTGTAGCTGGTCTGCTGATGCAGCAGTTGCTCTTGTTGTTGTTACTGTGGTTGTTGGTGTAGCAACGGCTGCTGTTACTGTTGCAATTGTTGCCGCTACTACTGGTGCTGCTATTGCTCGTACTACGGCTCCTGTTGCAGCAGTAACAACAGCTGTTGCTGCTGCTTTTGCTAAGTTGCTACATACTGTTACAGCTATTGTGGCTGCTGCAATGGCTGTTACATTGGCTATAGTGGCTCTACAGCGGCCGCTATAGGGCCACTTGTCGGGTGGGGGATTTTGTTGTTGCGTTCTCCCCTTTTTTTCCTTTTTTGCTTGTCATAGCGAGTGCGCTGCTCATTGTGGGCAGCGAGCAGCAAGCAGCAGGCACGCTGCTTGCTACTCGCTGTGCGCAACGAGCTTGTTTCTCGCAACTCGCTGATTGCAGCGAGCAACGGGTTGCAAGCAGTTGCAGTTTCTGTTGCTACTGCTGCTGTTGAGTGCGGGTGCACTGGCTGATATTGGCTGCTACCGGCTGTTGCTCGTTGCTGCTGCTGTTGTAGCTAGCTGCTGCTGCTTCTCGTTGCTGCTACTACTATAGCTGGCTACTGTTGCTGCTTGCTGCTGCTACTGTTGTATGCTACCACTGCTGCTGTTGCTGCTTTGAGCTGTTGCTACCGGCTGTTGCTGCTGTTGCTTGCTACTACAGGGTGCTGCTCCTGCGAGCTGCTACAGGATGCTGCTAGTGCCGGCTGCTGCTGCTACGCATAGTTGCTGCTTCCTGTTGCTACCACTGCTCGCTGCTAGTGCAAGCTGCTGCTGCTACTATAGGCTGCTACTGTTGCTTGCTGTTGCTGCCTGTCACTACACTTAGGTGAGGTCACTGCGTGCGTCGTCGCCAGCAGGTGTCTGATGCGGCCTGCCACTCACCTCCTGTCTAGACTCAGGCAGTGCCTACGATAGTCCATGGTGCCAAACAGTGCCATGCTAACATGAGACTTGGCCATAAGCAGAGCATGATCGTGTAGAAGCAATGGTATAGTGAGATCTAGCACTGGGCGCATGCAGACATCATCTGTAGTGGCAGTGACCGCCGTCGACCCGCCTACAGAGGAGGCCTACCGATGGAGCAAAGAGCGTCGCTCTAGGGAGGAGGCTCCAGCAAAATGCGAGTGGGCCTCAGCGTGCATTGGCTCCACCGGACGACACTCCAGCAGCGTTGAGTCTCGCCGTCAGTCACCTACACGTCGATGTACACAAGCCGAGAAGATACAACAGAGCACAATAAGAGATGCAAAAGAAAATCAACACCTGTTGTGGTTGAAAACTGGACCATACCATAATATGCACGTTGCAAATGCAGTTGTGCGGTGTGCATCACCTAGAAGAATGGCAGCAATGAGTTATAGCTGCCTAACCCCAGACGGCATCCACGCTAGTCCCCGGTCCCAACAGTGCCCGAATAATATAAAACCTGGACCCTATGCAGAACATGGTGATGCAGATGCAGCATCACAGTCAAACCCAGCACTAGAGGCATGCGGAAAGCATATACAGTAACAGTAACTGCGGGCGACACGAGTGCCGAGGAGGTCTCCCGATGGAGCTGAGCACGTTGGAGGGAGGAGGCTCCAACAGAATGTGTGTAGGCCTCAACATGCGTCGGCTCCACCAGACGATACTCAAGCAAAGTCGTGTCTTGCCGTCAGTCATCTGCATGCCGATGTACACAGGCTGGGAGGAAACAACAACGTTCAAAGAGAGATTCCTGAAAACCAACACTCCCTCATGACTCATAGGCATAGTGCACACAGACAGGCAAAGAGTACAGAGACCAAGCGGACAAGGAGAAAGAGAGAGAGAGCAAGAGAGAGAGAGAGAGAGAGAGAGAGAGAGAGGACCTCATAGAC
>SZWC01006462.1:118693-140135 GCA_023375785.1 Penium margaritaceum
GACCCTTGTGTCCCAACCAGGACAAGCTCTGCCCTTGGTGGCAAGACCCTGGGTGTGTTGGTGTAGATATCTTCTCTGTGTGCAGGTGAACATCAGTTGGAGGGGTAAGCAATGGATTTGCATCCTAAAACCGGTAGCAGACATCAGCTAACATCAGCCTACATCGGCCTCAACGCAGCAGAGACGTGGGAAGCAGACAAGGGCAACAAAAATGGTTGACCCATCAGGAGGAGTGGGGGCTGCCGCAGGGCAGTCCTCAAACTCAACAGTGGCTATCACAGGGCAGACCACTGGAGCAAATGTGAGTGCTACGTCACTGCCGCAAGGTCTTGGACCCTTGGGAGGAATCCCCATTTTTGAGGGGATTGACTTTTCCCTTTTGAGATGGCAGTTCGAGCTGGTGATGAAAGTGCACGGCTTCATCAAGCTACTGAAGGGAGAGGAGCAGGTTCCCGCGGAGGGCACATCTGAGCATGAGGCATGGATGGATCGAAATGATATTTTCATGTCATTTCTCAGCAACACGATAGCCAAGAAATATGTTCCCATCATTGCCGGGTACATGATGGCTTCCAAATCTTACGACAAGCTCAAGCGCGTGCACCAATCCACCTCCCTCGCGAACAGATTACTCATCCTACAACGGCTGATCAGCATGCGGGTGAATGAGGGCGAATCAATCCCCAATTTCCTACAGGAGTTTGAAGGACTCCTTGGCGAAGCTCGCCAGATGAATTGGGACCTTGACAAAAACATGCAAGCCATGATCCTCCTCATGGCGCTACCGGAGAGCTGGAGCCCAACGATCATCGTCATGGGCGGCTGGAAGGAGGATGACCTGACGTACACGACAGTGTCCGAGTACGTGCAAAACGAGGCCATGCGCCGCAGCGGAAGTGAGGCTAACTTCTCAGCCTATGCTGTACGCTACGGTGGCCGCGGGAGCAAAGGGCCAGCCTCTGGTCAGAAAGGCGACAGTGGAAGCGGTGGTGGCGGAGGAAACAATGGCGGCAAGGCTCCCAAGCGACAAGGTAACTGCCGCAACTGCGGCAAACCTGGGCACTGGACAAGAGAGTGCAGGTCGCCAAAGAAGGAAGACGGTGGAAGCGATGGGAACAAAGGCAGCAAAAAGGGTGGCAAAGAAGATACCAATATGATGGCACAGAGCACGCCTCCAGCAAAAGGATCGGCGCTGCTCAAGCCAAGAGCTTTTGGGCTTGACTCCGGCGCCGATCATCACTCTAGCAACGACCAGGCTGGATTTGTCTCCATCGGCCCCACCGATCGGCGGTTCAGATGCGCAAACGGTAGCATCATGAACGCAAAGGGCGTGGGGGACAAGCTGGTGAGCATCAGCCTCAATGGTGCAGAGAAGGATCTACGGCTACGTGACGTGGTCTACATGCCCTCCTTTTTCAGCAAACCTTCTGTCCATGTCAAAAATAAGAGACAACGACATGACGGTGGTGTTCACGCAGAAGAAGATGGTCATCGCCAGGAACGAGGACATCAAGGTCCTCTACGCCAACAAAGATCTTGTGGCACAGGTTCCATGGGTTGACGGACTCTACGTACCGCAGACAACGGCAGCAAAGAGCTCGTAAAACGAGGGTCATGCGGGTGCAGCGGAGGCAGTGGTCTCGACACCGACGCAGGAGAGCACACCAATGAAAACTGAAAAACCATCTTCTGCCGCAAAAGACGAAGACGCTGATTTGTGTCAGAGACGCTTTGGGCATGTTGCAAACAGTACGCTCCAAGTCATCCAACAACAACAGCTGGTCCGTGGCATGGATGGTCGCAAGAAGGATGCGGTTGGGTGTGGCAGCCTTTGTGAACCTTGCCTCTAAGGCAAGACCAAGCGAACGCGCTTTGAGCGCAATGGTCACCGCGCAGAATCAGCCCTTGACCTGATTCACACCGACGTGTGCAGACCCTTTCGCACGGCGTCAAATTGTGGTAGCAAGTATTTTCTGACCTTCATAGACGACCACAGCCGCAAGATATGGATCTTCTTCCTCAAAGCAAAAGGAGAGGTCAGAGAAAAGTTACAAGAGTTTGTTGCCATGGTGGAGCAGCGGACCGGAAAGAAAGTCAAAGCGATGCGAAGTGACAACGGCGGAGAGTACGAGGCATGCAATGGCTGGCTGCGGCAACATGGGATCAACCACTAGCCCACAACGCCGTACACGCCGCAAAGCAATGGTGTTGTCGAGTGGATGAATGAGACCATCCTCGGCATGGTGTGTAGCATGCTCTTTGATGCAAAGCTTCCACCGCGGTTCGGGGCAGAAGCGGCACGAACGGCATGCTATCTTGTCAACCTGACTCCTGCGGCTGCTCTGGGCAAGCGCGGAAAGAAGAAGGGAAAGCAACACATGACGCCACAAGAAGTTTGGTCAGGGAAGAAGCTGGACGCATCACACCTGAAAGTATTTGGCTGCAGCGCATGGGCAAAGATCCAGGCGGGTGAGGGTGCGGGCAAGCTGGATGCAAGAGCACGAAAGTGCGTTATGGTGGGCTATGAGACGGCCCACAAGACCTACCGCCTGTGGGACCTGGCAGGAAGAAGACTCATCACCAGCCGGGACGTAACCTTTGATGAAAGGAAACCAGGCAAGGAAGAGATGCTTGATCCCACGCAAGGTCCAAAACAGGGAGAGTGGTTGGTGCTGCTGGAGTCAGGAGATCAAGCTCCCGAAAACTGGCAAGTGGTGCCAGTAGAGCAGGCCGTGAAGAACAGTGGTGTGGCAGGGAGAGCAGTTGCACAGGCTGAGGCAGCAGCAAGCTCCGACATTGAGTCGGAGACGTCCAAGGCCGCTGAAAACAGCTCGGAGGCCAGTGGCTCTTCAAAAGAAGAAAACTTAACTTCAGGAAAGCCAGCAGCACAGGAGCAATAGCATTGTTAAGATCCACCAGCAATGCAACATCGTAGCACACGACAAAGAAAACAAACTCCAAAGTACGACGCTGACATCGGAAGCTCGACTAGACTGAGCTGGTCCTGTTTGGCTCAGGGAGAGCCACTCACTGTGGCTGAGGCGCTGGCAAGGCCCGATGCGGCCAAGTGGAAGGAGGCGGTGGACAGCGAGCTCGCGTCCATCGAAGAAAATGGCACATGGGTGCTGGTGGACAGACCCGCTAACGCTCACGTGGTGGGCTCAAAGTGGGTGCTCAGGTTGAAGCGGAAGCAAGATGATAGCATCGACAAGTTCAAGGCATGGGTCGTGGCGAAAGGATTCTCACAGCGCGCAGGGTTTGAGTACAATGAGACCTTCGCACCGGTTGTCACCTTTGCCTCAATCAGGTTCCTGCTTGCCGTTGCTGCCGCCAAAGGCCTTGAGATCCACCAGATGGATGTGAAGACATCTTTCCTTTATGGGAAGCTCAACAAGGAGGTGCTAATGGAGATACCTGAAGGTGTCAAAGCACCCGAGGGTAAGGTGTGAAAGCTGGTGAAGGCGTTGTACGGGCTGAAACAGGCCCCACGGATCTGGTACAAGGAGATGGACAGCTTCATAGCTGAGATCTCCTTTGCACATTGCAAGAATGACCCCAGCGTCTATGTGCGAGAGGACGAACGTGGCTTGCTGCTCGTGGCGTTGTACGTGGACGATCTCATCATGTGTTCTTCCTGGCAGGAGGCCCTTACGGACCTCAAGAAGAATTTGGCCAGCAAGTTTAAGATGAAGGACATGGGACCTCTCAAGTACTACCTCGGGATTGCTGTTCACCGCAACCGCAAAGCAGGCACCATCGAGCTCAACCAGACCAAGTACATCATGGACGTCTTGAAGTGCTACAACATGGAGGACTGCAAACCCGTCGGCACCCCCATGCCCTCCGACTGCAAGCTGTCCTTCTCGATGTCACCAAGCAATGAGGCAGACCGGCGGGAGATGCAAACCATTCCATACCAGTCTGCAGTTGGGAGCCTCATGTACGCGATGGTGGGAACGTGACTTGACATTGCTTATGCGGTGGGTCAGGTGAGCAGGTTTGTGGCCAACCTTGGGCCAGAACATTGGAAAGCTGTGAAGCGAAGTTTTTGCTACCTAAAAAAGACTCGACACGTCGGAATTCGGTTTGGGGGTCTAGAAGGATCAGACTTGCTGCGACTGACATGCTACAGTGACGCGGACTGGGGAGGACGCATTGATGACAGGAAGTCCACCTCAGGGTTTGTCTGTCTTCTCAACGGTGGTGCGGTCTCTTGGGCTAGTAGGAAGCAAGACTGCATCTCGGTTTCTACTACTGAGGCGGAGTACATTGCACTCTCCGAAGTGTGCAAGGAAATGCAATGGCTTCGCAGTTTGCTTGATGAGATCAAGGCACCACAAGAGGAACCAACGGTCATCCGCATCGACAACCAAAGTGCCATGGCTATGGCAGAGGATGACATGATCTCCCAGCGTACAAAGCACATCAATATTCGGTACCACTACTCACGTGATCTTGTCGCCAAGGGTGTCGTGGAACTCGAGCACGTAGCAACCAAGAAAATGCTTGCAGACTTCTTGACAAAGCCGCTAGACAGCGACTTGCATATTGCAGGTGCTGGAGGAGTCGGCATGGTTGATGCAAGAGATGAGAACTAAAGACCAAGAAAGCTGACGTGCACAAACACAACCTAGAGCTGCAGGTTCATGCCAAAGAAAACTACCATAGCAGGTGACCTAAGGTGCAAGGGAGAGATTGTTGTTCTTCTATGCCCCATGGCCCTTGCTATGGCTTGACGGACAGGTTGGACATGCACTGCTCCCTTGGAGTAAGTCCTCCAAACCTTGTTCGTGGTGCAAGTCCAAGCGAGACACCAGAAGTGTAGCGCAACGGATAGTATGTTGGACTTAGGAACAACAAGTCCTGCAATTGAGTCTTGATGTGCATAGAAGTTTTTTGACCTTTTGAGCACAGGGGAAGTTTCTTAGACATTTCTCCATGCATGAGGAGAGTGCGCCACTTGGCAGTCAGTGGATGCGCCAATTGGCGGACTGGTGAGGTGGTGTGGAGTGACCACCCCAAAAGTGCCACTACCCACACACCTTAGAAGCCAGGCCTAGGACTATATGTACCACGCGCATTCCTCATTCTAATAACACAATGTGGCCTTAGATGCTCCTCACATAGTTGTCCAACTAAGGAACAATATAAAGAAGACACTGGTTGGTCCAAGCCCTAGGATTTAGTCTTTGACTAGCACCTCGTGCGAAAGTGACCAAGTGTTAAGTGGAAACAGTTGCTAGCAAGTGATTGCCTAGGAACTGCTCAGTGTGGAACCGTGATCCTGAGGGTGATGTCTTCTCCTAGCTGAAATGCTAGGAGCGGACGGCAGGTGCTATTGTGTCGTCCCTATTTTCTAGTCCGTTTGCTTCAGGCCGGTTGACAGGGGTCCCCTGCACTGTGTTGATACAACTCCCCCTCTCTTGGGTTGATTTTGGTGATGGGGTGTGACGAGGTTTGAAACCTGTCCGTGGACCTTTAGTCAGAATCTTGACTGTCCCCGAGTAAGAAAATGTAGTACTGAGTTTTGGACTCCAAGCCAGGATTTTGGCCTAGGCCCTCAGTAACAACCTGCAATATAGGATTGGGTAGACTATCCACTGGATGCCCTGGCAGTCATTTTGGAGCAAACTCTTCGGATGGACATTTGTGACCCGGCCTGGTTGATTATTCACCGGAAGTCAAGTCGCAGTCGGCTCCTAGAGCTGCCGCGCACACCCCAACTTTGGAAGCTCATATCTCCCTCATTACATATCTTATTTTGGTGAAACAACTTCCATCGAACTAAGTGACTCATCACCTTTGAGGGGAAATCCTTCATTTTAGGATCCAAGCAATCGTCTGGTCGCTAGATCCAACTACAAGGATTTTCCTCTCTCTCTGGCAGCCCGTTTGCGCCTCCTGGCGCCGCACTTGGGCATGCAGAGGGGCAATTTCTCAACATTTTCCCCCTTGCACTTTCCATTCCCTCTACTACTGCTTGCTCTCACTCATCTTCCGCTACGCCCTCCAGCCCATCATAGCTAGTCATTCCAAGCTCAGCGACGCTCATCGTGTGCCGGTCCACGGGTTGCGCTTTGGTCAAGCAATCCGCAAGCATGTTATGTGTGCTGCTGTGCTACACCACCACCTGCCCCTTTTGAACTATGTCCCATGTGTTGTGATAACACACGTCAATGTGCTTTGTTTTGCTGTGTTGCGTTGGGTTGTTGGTCATCAAGATGGAGCCGGTTTTGTCCTCTTGCACCACTGTAGGCTCCTACTACAGCATGCCCAGCTTCTCCAGCAACCTGCGCCTCCTTGACCGTCTCGGCCAGCGCAATGTACTCTAATTCCACTGTAGAGGTGGTGACATGGTCCTTCTTTGTGCTGTACCATGAGACCACTCCACCAGCGAGGAAGAACACAGAGCTGGATGTGGACTTCCGCTTGTTCACATCGCCAGCATAGTCTGCATTGGTGTAGCAGACTAGACGCAAGGGGTCCGCCCACCCCTTGCCGTCAAACCTCAGGCGCACGTGTCGCGTCACCTGCAAGTAGCCGAGGATGCACTTGACCACCTGCCAGTGGAGTGGCTCCGGATTGGCCAGGTACCTGCTCACTTGGCCCACCGTGTAGGAGAGGTCCCGTCAAGCCGCCACTATGGCGTACATGAGGGTGCCCCACCGCCGATCTGAAGGGCACCCCTGCCATATCCTCCCACTCTTCTTTTGTTTGCGGTGCCAATGCTGCACTAAGTTGACAAGTCGTGGAGATATTGCAAACTGCAAACTGGCTTGCAGTCCTTCTTGCCGTAGCGCTTCAGCACCTTGGTCACATGTTTGGCCTGTTCCAGCTCAAGCCTATGCGCCCTCTGGTCCCGCGTAATGCTCAGCCAAAGGTAGAACTCTAGCTCCCCGATGTAAAAAATCTGGAACCTGCTGCTCTGCTCTTTTAGCTGCTATAGGCTTGGCAGGTCTGAGGAGCAGAAGATCACATTGTCCACATGGAGTGCAACGATCTGATGGAGCTTCTTGCTGCGCCGCACATACATGTTATGATCCACCTCACAGTACTTTAGGCCAAGTTGTGCCATAACCTTGTCCATCTTTTGGTACCAGCATCGGTGCGATTATTTTGCCCTGTACAAGGACTTCCGCATCTTGCATACCTTGCCCTCTGGTGCCTCCGCCCCCTCCGGCACCTCCATGTAGATTTCATTTTTGATAATGCCTTTGAGGAAGGCCATCTTCACATTCATCTGGTGGAGCTCCATATCCTTTGCAGCTGCCACACAGGATCGCCTGGATGCTTATGAACTTGGCTACAAGGGCAAACATCTGATCATAGTGCTCACCCTTGCGCTGTGTGTACCCCTTTGCCACAAGCCGCGCCTTGTACTTGTCCACCAAACCTTATCTTGTGAACTTGGTCTTGAAGACCCACTTTGAGCGCATAACCTTGGTGTCTTTCGGCCTGTCAACCAGCTCCCATGTGTCGTTTTCAGCAATGGACGCCAACTCCAGATTGATGGCGGCGTCCCACTGCTCCCCCTCAGGCTACGCAAGCGCCTTTTGCACGGTCATTTGCTCCGTTCATGCAGCCATCATGCACCGCATCATGCTGATCCATGGACCGGTGTGTGCATTGAAGCGCTTCCCCACTCTCCGCTGCCTCTTGCTGCGGCACGGCAGTTTTGGTGGCGTCTTGTTGCTTTGCTGCAATCCTTCTGAATGTGCTCCCTCTGGTGAAGAATTGACCGGACGGCTCCCCGAGGGTCTCTCCCGCTCCAGAAAAACATCAACCAGATGGAGAGCATGTCCGGAGGATTTTTGTTTAACGCCCAATGCAAAATTCACCAGGTGTGCGCTCTTCGGTACCCATAGTGCTTCCTCCAACGGATCTTTGTGCTAGATCTCCAGTCTTGCTACATCGTTATTGGAGTCCTTCACGACGGCTGCTGCACCTACTGCTCCGGCACGCTTCAACGCCACATCCTTGACCTTCGTGTTCGCCGGCTCCTTCTTATAGTAAAGGAGCTAGAGCCACTCCCCCTATTTTGAAGTGTTCCTCATGCTCATGTCATTGCTGCTGCTAATGAAGCTCTGCTACTTGTCGAACTCGACGTCACGGCTGCAGATGATCTCTTGTGTGTACGATTCCCAGAGCCAATACGCCTTTTGCGCGCTCTTGTAACCAATGAACGAGCACGGCTTTGTCTACGGTTCTAGCTTCTTGTCGCGTTGTTGTGCAGCTTGCACCATCACATTTGCCTTGCATCCAAACACCTTCAGGTGTGCCACATTTGGCTTGCTCCCAATCCAAACCTCTTGCGGCGTCTTCCAGCAGTCTTTACCCTTCAGCACTGCTCTTGGGGTGAGGTTGATGGTGTAGCTCACTGTACGCACAGACTCAACCCAAAACCCTTGAGGCAAACCTGCATCTACAAGCATGGTCCGCACCATGTTTAGCAATGTTTGGTTCGCCCGCTCTGCCACTCCTTTGGACTGTGGCAAGTAAGACATAGTGGGTTCCCACTTGGTGCCTTGCTGCTTCATCCACACGCTGCAGCCCACATACTTTCCACCATTGTTGTTGCATAGCGTTCTCACCGTCAGGCCAGTTTGCCTCTCTACCACTGTAATGTACTCTTTTATCCCGTCCAGGACCACGCCTTTCTACTTCATGAAGTCGCACACAAAGAGCTTTCTACTGCAGTTATCAATGAAGGTGACGAAGTATCTCAAGCCACAGTTTGACATTGTTTTGAATGGTCCACACACGTCAATGTACACGAACTCCAGCAGGTCCTTTGTGCAAGCCGCGTTCTTGTTGAACAGCTTGCATCGTGCCTTGCCCAAAATGCAAGGCTTGCACGTTTTGTGTGCTGCTGCCATATCTACTGCACCATCGATGATAAGGCTGTGCACCATGTCGCACTTTTTCATCTCCTTACCGGTTCCGGGTGCCGAATGCCCCAACCATCAATGCCAGAACTCCAGATCAGTTCTTCCTTCCTTGGCCATGTTGACGACGTGCTCTTGCGAGTGTGTTGCGTCCGATGCCCCAGGGATTACCTTGATCCCCACGATGTAAGGACCGCCCTTGTGCTTCACCTCCAGCACGACCTCGCCGCCGCCGTCGTTGCGCACCACTGCGCCTTTCCTATGGAAGACCACCTTACACCCCTTATCCATCAAGTAGCTAGAATGTCAGCCAGGCCGGGGAGATGCTGCACATCACAAATTGTGCATAGCTCCTTCTTACCACTCACCACAACTTCCACCTCCACGTCACCTTGGCTGGCCGCCGGCTTGACTTTGTCGTTCCCGACCACCGTTGACTTGGAGGAATTCTCGTAGGTGATGAACCCCGCCTTCTCAACCTGGGTGAGCTCCTTGGCCTTGGCATACAAGCACCGCCTGGTGGCCTTCTTGAGGAAGTGGTTCTTTTTGCCGTTGAGGAGCGACCTGCCTTTGGCTTTTTTGCCGTCACCCTTGACCTCCTACATGCACTAACAAGCCGAATGGCTCTCCTCTTTGCAATTTCTAGCAAGCACCTTTCTTGGCGCCCTTCTTGCAGCCACCCTTTTGGCCGCTTCCTTTGCCCTCATTTTGGCCACCATGTGTTTTGGTGACAAGGGGAAATGAGGAAGATGAGGACTCCCAGTAGCTCCGGCGCTGTGCCTCGTTGCGGATGTACTCTGCGACTGCACCATAGGTGAGCTTGTCTTCTGGTCATTCCCTGAGGACAGTGATGAGGGGGCCCCAACAGTCAGGTAGGGCCATGAGGAGGGCCATCATCTGCAGCTGCATGCTGATCTTCCACCCCACGTCATTGCATTGTGAGGCAAGCGAGTCGATCTGCTGCATGGCAGAGATGACATCATCTCCCTCCTTGATTCTCACCATGAGGAGCTGCTTCATTGCAAAGATTTTGTTTGTGAGCGACTTGGATTGGCGGATGGCGCGGAGTTTTTGCTAAGCTTTGGCTGCCAACTTGTAGCTTGGAATTAGCCCCACTGCAACTCGGCTGTGTCGGACACCAGGAGCATGAGCGCCTCGGTGATCTTCTTTTCAAAAGCTTGCTTCTCCGTGTACGCAGCACTCGCCTCTACGAGCACCTTTTTCCCAACATGACGTCCAGCAGCCCCTAATGCGCGAGGTGTAGCTTGAACTGCAACCTTCATAGCCCAAAGCCAGGGCTGCCTGCATACTTCTGAATGGGTTCCATCTCCTTCTACGCCATTTGTGCAGCTTCTACTCTGACCAGTTCTCAGAACATCACGGTGATGTCCAAGATGAAAATCCCATACACTACAAAAGACGTGAATGCTGGAGAAAATCAGACTTGTGGGCCCATAACCCCTTGTCACGAAATCCGTGGGGTGTGGTCCCGACATGTTGTGTGATCTTGTCTAGTGATTCACGTCTTTTGTCTGGGGCAAATCTGAGACTGAGCGTGAGCTTTTTGGTTGCCTTACGCTATGTGAGAAGGAATGTAGATACAGTCACTTTGCAAAGGAAACAACGGCATTTTGCATTCGTTTTGGCACATGGACATGACCAAAACATCTATAGGGCTAGTCATGAGCTCTCCAACGCACCAAACTGCGCACGATTTGGCCAAGCATAGCCCAAGTTACGCTTGCAAAAGAGCAGGTCTCACCCACCACATAAAGACCTAATGCCTCCATGGCGCACACACAACGTGGCGCCTTCCTTCACGTGTGAAGTGCCTTTCCCAAGGGGCAGATCTCATTGCATGTGATTTAGGGGTCCCCTGTACTGTTTTGATGGGCCTCCCCCTCTTTTGGGTCAAGTTTGGTGATGGGGTGTGAGGAGGTTTGAAACCTCTCCGTGGACCTACAGTCAAAGTTTAGACCAAGTCCGTGAGTAACAAAACGTACTACTCAATTTCAGGTGCTGAGCCAGGATTTTGGCTGTCCCTTAGTAACAAATTGCACTACAAAATCTGGTGGATTATCCACCGGACGCCTCGGCAGTCATTCCGGAGAAAAATGTCCAGATGGAAATTTGTTACTCAGTCCGGTCGATAATTCACCGGAAGTCAAGTCATGGCCGGCTCCCAGAGCCACCGCACACACCTCAACTTTGGAAGCCCATATCTCCCTCGTTACTTGTCCAATTCCGGTGGAACAACTTCCACCGGATTTACCGACTTGTCAGCTTTCAAGCGTAACCCTTCAGTTTAGGATCGAAGTAATCCTTGAGCCACTAGATCCAACTGCAAGGATTTTCCTCTCTCTCCCTCTCTCTCTCTTTGGCGGCTCATGAGCGCCCCCCGGCTCCACACTTGGGCATGCTAAGGGGCAATTTCTCAACACCCCTATGGCAGAGTAGGCATCGGCAGGGATAGTGGAAGAAGATTGCAAGGGAGAGCTTGAGTTAGAGGTTGAGGCCTCTGTGGAGGGGCTTGAGGTACGTGCCCAGTGAGCACGTGTCCTACAGGCGAGCCATAGGTCATCAGGAGGGGTGGGACACACGCAAGCAGAGTGCTTGCTTGAGTCAGAAATCCAGCACACAACAGCTCCAGGTACGCAGCAAGAAGAGGCTGCAGCCTTGTACTTTTCTAAATGCTTTGCAAAGCGTTTTAGAAAAATTGTATTTTTCTAAAGGCTTTGCAAAGCGTTTTAGAAAAATACAAGGCTGGATTGTATTTTTCTAAATGCTTTGCAAAGCGTTTAGAAAAACACAGTCTTCACCCTTCCCTTTGCCACGACCCTTGACCCAGTCCGCAACCCTGGGAAGCAAGGGTGCTGGAAATGGAGATGGAGGACGAATAAGAAGAGGAAGAGGATGTCAAAAAGAAAGAACCTGGACAAGGTGGCAGCAGTGAGGGCTGCAACCCCCGTGACAGCAAAGCAATGGAGGCGCTTATTCTAGAGACTGATTCACAAGGCTGCAAGGGGCTCAGCGGTTAAGTTCTAAAAAGCTCCAATACGAGTTGGGGACTTGGATGGGAAAGGTTGAGGGGCAAGACATTGCAGAGGCAATCGGACAGCTCGGAAATGAGTCCATTGACCACGGTGAGGACAACGGAGAGCTGGTGAGGTGCCAAGCTTACGGGGGAGCTTGAGGCCACAAGCCTCGTAAGTGTTTTCTGTTTCCTCAGCATGCATCAAAAGTGTGTTAAACTTGATGGTGAGCAGCCTGACCAGTGATAGTGGTGTGGTGGTGAAGCATGGCATCAGCGCCAACAGAGTCAGTCACGTGCTGGGCAATATGATCGGCATTCAAGGTGCCAACGTCATCAAAGAGCAACTTAAGTGCAGCGACGATGAAAGCGCAGACATCATGGGTAGACATGGACTTTTTCCTTTAGTAAACAGAGGGACAGCTAGAGAGTAGTACTCCCATAGCTGCTCCCCCTGAGCCCATACAGAGGAGAAGGCAAGCTTGGTGGCAGGCACAGGTAGCTAAGTGAGGAATTCATGGGACGTGGCACACCAGGAGGGGCATTTTCAGCGAGAGTACATGTAAGGATTGTGGCATAGGTACTAGCAGCAAAAGATGTTGAAGATGTGTTGGTGCTGGTACCAACATTGGCACCAACAAGGGGGACGGTGGAGGCAGTGGGGAGGCGTTTGAGCATGATAGCAGTGAGCTCATCAGCAAAGAAAGCATGATTGTTTTCTGCCAACTTAATGCAATCTTCAGCCTCCTGCTGAGCCTTGCAAGCGAGGTTCAGCTGGTGCTGGAGTGATACTATGACTGACTCATCTTCACCTGGAATGGTAATGATGTGAGGGCTCTGCCAAACAAATTTTGGCAGAGTTTTCCCTGCCCTAGCGGACGTGGGAATCTTCGGAAGTGCCCTAGGCACCTGATAAGAGTGTTGCAGGACAGCACATCCCAAGTCGGACAAAACAAGCCACCGTAGGAAGAGAAGAGACAAGGAAAAAGCAGAGAGGTAGCATGCAAGGGAACAGCTCACGAGGTTATCAAAGGGGATGCGCAAAAATGTAAGGAGCGTAAGCAAAAAAAGAAAAAAAGAATGGAGATATTGGAGGCAGCTGGAACCACTATGGCTAGTGGGTGCTACACTCAAGGTGGTGAAGACGATTGTTACTGATATTGTAGCAGTGACAAGGCTGGAAGCAGCAGATGCAGCTGATCTCATGGAAGTGACGGCTACTGCTGTCAAAATGTGGATGGCAGATGCGACCACTGCAATGGAAAATGGTATAGATTCTGCTGTAGATTCATTAGCAGATGCAGCTACTAAAACATTTGTGCCAATATCTACACCTGTTGTATTAAAGGGTCCAACAATAACTGCGGCCACGGTGCAGGCCTCGCGTTGCACGCTTGGTTGATGAAGAGGCAGGGGCGTGCAATGCTATAGCTGTTGTTGCAGATGTACCTATGGCTGCTTCATCAACGTTTATGACCACCAAGGCTGCCTACTTTAGCGTGCTTGTGAGGTCAATAACACCCTGTTTAGATACCGTGTACAGATGCACTCTTATGACCTCCACCTCAGTGGTGTCGTGCTGAATTTGTCCCTGTAGTTACCGCCATCGTAAGTGTGGCTGTAGTTGATGATGCTACTGCTACTGAAATCACACAGGAATGCAAGCATAGTCCAGAAGCAGCAGCTGCTCATACTTCCATACGTGCTAGAGCAGCCAGTTTTTTCAAGGCTAGAAATGCAGCTCCTTTGCTGTTGTGTTTTCTACTGCTGCTTCTGTCGTGCTTGTGCATCACAGCTTGCTTGGCCGAGTAGTAGCACGTGCTCCTGCTATACGCGATGCAACTCCTGTGCATGTTGTTGGAGTTGGGAGTGTGGGCCACGTCCCAACAATTAAAAGTTATGGGGCCCGTGGGTATGATGAATCCCGTTAGTATGCAAAAGCACCAGCTGACTAGCAAAAGACACAGAATAGAAATTGTAGAGTGCGCTGGCTTGAGAGGACCCCGTGCCTCAGTGCACCCACAGAAAGATGACAGTAGTTATGGGGATTCAGCGGTGAATTCCGTAGTGGCCGCGGTAGCCGTGAGAGACCCCCCTGGCTAAAATTCCACTCTCAGGCTTGAATGGGGCTTGCTCTCTCACTAGTGCTCTGACATCATTGAATAGCTATGTTTGGTGAGATGAATAAAAAGAAGAGAACCTTGGAGAACCATGCTAGAGGTGGAATACCATGACGTGAAGAGTTCACACGATTGTAGAAGTCACACGTACAGAACGGTAAGCATCAAATGAGTGAGTTGTTGGATGCAAGCGACGAGGTGAAGAGTGAGCAAGCATCAAGCTCAGCATTGCTCGCAACCCTTGTTGCTCAAGAATCCAAACCACACCAGCCATTTTCATAAAACCTACAAAGTGTGCTGCCGGAAAGAAATCCGGTAGCATGTAGTCTGGGAGAACCACCCTTGCTCTCTACTCCCAGGTAGCATCACCGGGAATCCTAGCATTCCACCAATTGTTCACAATAAAGAGAAAAAAACCTACTATATGCCTGTGGAAGGTGCACAAGAACCATGGAATTCATTCCATTCCATGTGCCTTGGGGTCGCCGCCTCACGCACTCCCATGTGCTTCTTTACAGCACTATGATGTCTTCCCCTCGACGATGGAACCAGCGGCAGTGAACCCCAAGACTAGATCACCTGCATCAATTTGGTGAGCGTGCAAATAGGCCACTGGTCACAAAATTTCTGTAACACGCAAACCAACAACCCTCTCGTTTGATCTCTCCCCTTGTCTCACTTATCCCATGAGGCGAGGAGGAGAGGGCGAGGATGAGGGTTGTACCGGCAACGATACACGGCACTCGGCCACCCAAGTGCCGTGTACCGTTGCTGGGATCTGTTGAGTTCCTAATTGATAGCTCGTAGATCTTTTTCTGGACTTTGCCATAGGTTTGCCGCTGCACGCGTTGCACGTACATTGGCCTGACCGAGGGTGGAGGGGACATTCCTCTCTCGCACTCATTGTTCAAAAAAACCCTTACATTCTCAAGCATAACTTTGTTAGCACTCAACCTAACTTGATGATTTCTGTCCCGTTGTACCACATGCTGTGTTATCTCTCACACAGAAAGTAGCTAAGAGGCTTATCGCATTCCCTCACAGGGATCACAGTACGAGCTTCTCCAAAAGAGAAATATCACCTCCACCTCTTTTCCAAGTACACGGGGATACAGGTTATGTTCTTAAAGATATCCTCAGAGATTGAAATTGTGGAAAAACAACGGAGTATCTGGTCAATTGTCATGGCTACAATCCCGCGCACAACAGCTGAGAGCTCTACCACAACCTCCGAGATGTTGATCATTTGATCAATGACTGCTTCCACTGTCATTGGCCTACGTCTGCTAGTATGCCGGGACTTTGCGGCTAAAAGGGGAAGAAGTGTTACGACCATGATGTACACAAGTCTATTAACTTCACGAGTCGGCATTTCTGTCTTTACATTCATGGCCCACGTGTTGGTTCATGACGTGCTGTGACCTCTAGCCTCATTTCACACTCCATTGACACTAATGCAGGTGACTAAGCTTGAGGCCTGTGTCCAGTCCACGTCCTTGCCGGGGTGGAGGACCAGCAGACGTGTTGTTCACAAAGGCCCAATGTATGGGCATGCCAAGACAGGGATACTGAAGACAAGTCTGATTACATTTTACTTGTGATCATAATGCTTGTTTGGTGAAAGTCGTGTTCAGACCCTGGTTCTGTCATTGGTGGCTGTGGTTGGTAGAATTCTTTGGCAGAACCTTTGTGGGGTGGTTCAAACCCAAGCACGGAGGGGGAGGGCCGCGAGCAAGATTGAACCTGCTGCTTGCTTGCTCGACGGCTCCCCTGCCACGTAACAGCCAGCTGCACCGTGACTGTTCTACACTTCTTGGTTTTCACTTTCTAAGCTCACTACACTTCCATGGTTGCCTCGTGGTCTCCCCATGCCCATTGCTCCCCTCACTTCTGTTATTCCTAGGTAGTTCCCCACTGCCTACTATGATCACAGCAGGTTGGAGAGCAATGCTAGCGTAGAAGGGGTGACGCATCGAGCCGTCACCCCGCATTTCTTGGGACCGTGGCTGACGTCTCAACGGCCACTCCAGTCATCGCCGCCACTCTCTTGCAGCTCATCTCAGCTCGCATAGCCCTGACACGTCTAATTTGCCCCGCTGCATTGTGCTTGCGTGAGCTGATCTTGACTTCTCCGCCCTGAAGGAGTGTTGCCACCTTCTTCTCTGCTTCTTCCTCCTTGCAGTAGCCACCCATTGACAGAGGTAGGTGCGCTCATGCCAACGGCAGTACCCTCCCAGCCGCCCATTGAAAGAGGTGGCTGTGCTCGTGCCAATGGCGTGCCTACAGCAGTAGCAAGGCAGTCAGCCACTGCCAGCGAGACGTCTGCAGCCCCAGCATTGCAAATAGCGGCTTCCTAACCGTAGCTTTCATCACAGTTACCACGTCCGCATTTGTGGTTTGAGTGGCTACAGCAGATCCCACCTTGCAGCAGTCACTGCCACAACCATTGCCACAACCAAACCTGTGGTCGCATCCGGTTGCAGCAGCAGGTGTATGCAACGGCACTACTGTGCCTGCAATAATGCCAACAGTAGTACCAAGCAGCTGGCAACAGCTCCTGCAGTGTCATGCCCACTCAGCACCAGGCTTCATCTCTTGCTTAGCCACCTCGGTGGCTACTCACATCACACTGGCATGCCACAGGCATGTCGACACTGTCCCCGCTGATGCAGTCCATGAGGAGCGGAGGAAATCACACCGAGCGCATCGCCGGCATGGTAACAGCGTCGGGTCTCCCGTGTCCGACTCCTCCACCTCCCCTCGGCGTAATCCGGTAAGCTCACTATCTCATAACACCCAGCACGCCTCGGGGATGGACGCCAGCCTTGCTGCTGTTCAGGCTGCGACGGCTGACTTCCACGCGGCTGTCAACGGTGACGCCATCTACCTGGCCAACTCCCTCATTCTTGCCTCAGCTGCCGTCATCGACGCCACCAGAGCAGTGACAACTACCTTTCCAGACACAGTTAGAGCGACACGCGCCCCTGTGTCCATGACAGCCGGACGTGCCACTGAGGCCTACACTAAGGCCCCTGTTGTGACTGGCTTTGTTTCTGCAGCTACTTCCAACATCGGCACCCACAACTCCGCTGCTAAAGTCGCTATTGCCTCCGCCACGTCCTCTACTGCATCTGTCGTAGCGGCTGCTACAGCAGCCATTTGCACCTCGACAACCACAGCAGCCACATCAGCCACGTCCTCATCATCGGCCTCCATCATTCTTGTTCCTACTGATGTCTCTGTCTGTGTAGTGCTTGCCACTCTTGGTGCTAAGTCAGTGTCTGGTGCCCTGAGCTTCATTGTCTCAGTTGTGTCGGGAGAATGCTTCATCTCAGCTGCTGCAGCTGCTGCCATTCCACCTCTCCTTGCTTTCCTGCACTCTCCTCCCTCCTCTTGAGGACGCATCGTGCATGCCTTGCATCTTTTGTTCCACTTGCCTACTACATCTCTTCTGTAGTGGACTTGGGCTGGAAACTGTCCTGCAGCATTGGTTCACGTGCCTGTTGGCACTAGTGGGTGGAGAGGCTCCCTCAAGGATGCCTTACTCTCACTGGTTCACGCTACCAATGGTGAAGAGTGTGAAGCACAAGGATTAGGGATGTGAGTGAGCGGAACACGTTGCATTCAGTAGAACTGAATCAAAACACATTTTTGTTACTTGGCAAAGTAAGATTACATCAGATCCTTACAGCTCATCTAAGCTTTCCAACACATCCAAGCACGCCCCAATCGCAGCAGTAGAGCCCCTGCTATGGCCGTCAAAGTAACCCTTGGTGGAGCCGCCCACCTTGCCTACACACTAGGTAACAGGAGACACTTCGACGGTGGCCCTTCGGAGTGCCTTTCCTCGCCCAGAAGTCAAGGAGAAGTTCACCCTGTTCAAGGAGGTTCCTCTGGTCACTTAATTCATGGCCCTGGTGCATTTGGAGCTCGTTGGAGATGAACTTGGATCACTGGCGGTGGGTTATCCCGCCACCCATGGTGGATACCAGATTCCACCTGCCCAATACCCGATCTTTGGGCTAGGCTATCTCTCTAAATACTCACTCCAATCGAGCAATTCAAAGCTTGATCTTACATGGAAAGCTCCACAAAATCAAAATCTAAAGTCAGATCAGGCATGCGACCACTCTTTACTGGTCAAGCCAGGGAGTATGATCAACGGCACTCATGGCAAGGGGCACACCATGTCTATAATCTCCCCCATGCACCACAGCCTTGATGCCCCGTCGTTGGAACTTGCAGTATTTTAAACCTCACACTGCAGACCAAGATCGAAGCAAATTGCGTCTTTCCTTGGGCCGTGCCTTGGTCATGGAATTGCCGAGCATGCGCTTTGTGCCACAATGCATTGTATCCACATCTCCCTTTGCCACCAAGTCCTGCGCGTAGTGATGCCGGATTTTGATGTGCTTGGACCTCCTGTGCAACACAGGACTCTGGGTGAGGCTGATGGCACACATGTTGTGCACATTGAGTAATGTCAGCTTCCTTTGAGGTACCCCGATCTCCTTTGGTAGCCGCCGCAGCCACACCACCTCCTTTGCGACTTTCGCGAGCTCAATGTACTCTGCTTCAATGCTGGAAAGTTCTACACAGTCTTGCTTCCTGCTTCCCACAAAACTACTGCACCACCAAGCACAAATATGTACCCCAACGTTGATTTTCTATCATCCACATCACCAGCCCAGTCGGTATCGGAGTAGCCGACCAACTCAAGGGAGTCTCACAAAATTCCCCTCCAAGCACAAGCCGCTACTCTTTTGTCGTCTTGAGATAGCGGAGGATCCGCTTCACCACTTGCACATGCAATTACGCGGGGTCAGAAACATAGTGGCTCACTTGCCCCTTCGCAAAGGCTGGGTTGGTTCGCGTCGCCACCATGGCATAAATGATGCTCCCCACTGTGGACTAGTACATCACACCTACCATCTCCTCCTTCTCCTCATCCATGCTCGGCCCCATACTCGAGCTCAGATCACATGTGCTGGTCATGGGTGTGCAGATAGGGTTGTACTCCTCCATGTTGTAGTAGTGGAGCACTTCTTGCATGTACTTTGCCTGCCCCATCTCCAGCGTGTGTGCCTTGCCGTCCCTCATGATGGCAACCCCGAGGTAGTACTCGAGTTTGCCCATGTTGGTCATTTTGAACAGACCGCCCAGCTGCCACTTCAGATTCACCAACTCCTCCATGTCCGATGACATGAGGATGAAGTCATCCACATAAAGAATCACGATCTGGTGCAGCCCCGGTTGCTTCCGCACGTACACGTTGTGATCCGTCTCACATCACTTGAAGCTAAGCTCGGCCATGAAACCGTCCACTTTCAAGTACCACACGAGTGGTGCTTGCTTCAACCCATAAAGCGTCTTGCAAAGCCAACACACTTTTCCCGGCGGCACACCCACCCTCTCGGGCACCTCCATGAGGACCTTCTTGCCCAAGTCATCGTAGAGGAATGCCTTTTCTACATCCATTTGGTGGAATTCATAGTCCTGCGCTGCAGCCACAGAGAGGATGGTGCGGGTGGAGGCGAACTTTGCCACCTGTTTGAAGGTCTCATTGTTGTGTTCACCCTATCACTGGACGTACCCATTCGCCACCAGCTGTGCCTTGTACCACTCCACCTTCCCTTCCTTGGTGAGTTTTGTTGGCTTGAGGGTGAGTGTGCACCCTGGAGGGTCCCTAGCATTGGCTGATTCACACCACCAACTGTTTTTGGAGAGACTGAAACTGTGGAGGCAACTGGTTTCAAGGATGGCAAAATCTGGTCAGAAAGTAAGGCAATAGTTTTGGCCTCAATTGGATGGGAATTAACACTTGACCAAGGCTCACAAGCAGTGGCATTTTATGGCCACTGATCTAAGCTTTCCAGAACACCAAAGAATGCCAGATTTGGAGCTTCCTAGCAGATTCTATGGCTTCTAGAGTGCTCCTTGGTAGGTTGTCCTTTTCCCACCTAGGAAGGCATCCCTTCCCTCCTCTAGAAGCTTCTGCCCCTTCCTAGATTCCTCAGCTTGCTTCTAGTAGGAGGGAAGGTGTCCAGAAGACCAAGACACCTCTAGATGCCTTGTAGGACAAGTCACCCCTTCTAGAAGGTGTGCCACCTTCCTGGACCCTCACCTGGCCTTCTAGAAACTTAAAGAGGAACTCTAGAGGTTGAGCTAGCTTCCTAGCATCTATTTTCCACCTCCCTTGAGGCAGGGCAGAATTTCATCTTGTGGGACTTGAACCCGGGCCCCAGCATCTAGAGGTGAACACCAGTAACCACTAAGCCACTAAGGCTTGTCTTTTTGGTGTTCCTTTTTGGAGTCACTCCTGCCATGGTGAGGAGCATCATTCCAACAATCTCCCCCTTGCGCATCACCCATGGAAGTTGTCCATCCTCAACCTATAACTGAGGAGACTTTCTCCTCATGGGATGCGTGCTCATACTTTATTGCTCCCTCCCACTCAGCCGCATCCTTTTTGTGCGGTGCCTCCTTGAGGCTCCTCTTGCGCGAATCCAGTCCAAATGCCCTTGTCGGCATCGTATATTTTTGTCCTTCTTCGCACACGGTTACTCGTGCGGGGCTCTTGAGGTGGTTGTTGTTGTTGCTGTCCCCTTTTGGCGCCATCCTCTCCTAGCGCCTGCTCCACCTCTCTTGGAGACCTTGGAGACATCGGTCGACTCCCCGCCTCCACGTCCATCTCCGGTGCTTCGGATTCCTCATCCAAACTGGCCGGAACAAATTGTGCCGTTCGCCCATCCCTTGGGCGATCTTCTCCGGCTGGTGCTGTTACGAGGACGTCACCCTCATTCATGTCCTCTGGCGTCTCCCCCTCAAGGAGTGGCATCCACTCCCCCCTCTTGGAGAGACCTGCCTCCTTGTCTGTCCAACAGCGTTTCTTGTCAAACGTGACATCGCGACTCCGCACAATCTGCTGCCTCCTTGGGTCAAAGAGCCGATACGCCTTGCTTCCGCTCTCATATCCAAGGAAAATACACCGGCGGGTACGCGGGTCCAGCTTACTCCGTCCCTCACGTGCCTGCACCATTGCATGTGCAACACAACCAAACGTGCGGAGGTGACCCACTGCCGGCTTCCTCCCGCTCCAAACTTCTTGTGGCGTCTTCCACGCATTGCTCTCCTTGTCCTTCAGCGGCTTGGTCGGCATGAGATTCATGATGTACGCTGCTGTCCTTGCCGCTTCCGCCCAATACCGTTGTGTAAGGCCAGCGTCGCTCAACATGGATCGCACCATGTTAAGGATTGTGCGATTCGCTCTCTCTGCGACGCCATTCTGTTGTGGAGAGTGTGGAGTTGTTTTCTGCCACTCAATCCCCTTGCTCTTCATCCACCCAAGGCACCCGGCATATTCACCGCCGTTGTCACTCCGGAACGCCTTCACCTTCAACTCTGTT
>SZWC01006463.1:0-15505 GCA_023375785.1 Penium margaritaceum
CTCTCTCTCTCTCTCTCTCTCTCTCTCTCTCTCTCTCTCTCTCTCTCTCTCTCTCTCTCTCTCTCTCTCTCTCTCTCTCTCTCTCTCTCTCTCTCTCTCTCTCTCTCTCTCTCTCTCTCTCTCTCTCTCTCTATCTATCTCTCGCTCGCTTACTCTCTCTCTCTCTCTCTCCTTCCTCTTCTTTGTTTTATCGTAGTGTATTCAACTTCCATATGTTTGATTTGGTTAGTTACAACTTCCATGTACTAAAAGTAGTTTAAATCAAGTCTTTACACAAACCATTTCCTATCATCTTGTTAATACTCTCTCTGTACTACGTAACCCTGTGCACGCCTGGCGTGCAACGTTGAACACTTGTCTTTTTCATGTCCACGTAAGCTCGCTTCGACTAGTCCTTAAGATTTTTCGTGTTAAATGGTCCAGACCTGGAGTCATCAAGCCAGGTGGCAGAGGTGTTGGTTATGAGTATATTTCATGCAAATGTTCTCTTGACTCCACTCGCATACACATCATCACTGCATGTGATTGAGCTCGAGTGCTACACTGTGGCACATCATGGAACACATAGTGATGATCCCACCATGAAGTTCTCATGGTGGTAGTCGCAGCCCCAACATCAATCCTGTGGAGAGCTGGCCTGTTGTGATGAAATCTCATGTGCTTTTTACTTTTGCATTCTGACGTAGGGCACCCATTCACAGGAGTGCATGCACCACATAAACTCATGGTCGATATGGTTTGAGTTTCTCTCATAAATTGGAAATGATTTAGGGCATGCAGGCCCATGCAAAAACGAACATGAACTTTGTGTGTGAGTGCGATGCAAGAGGGCAAGAAGCCAAATTCTTGCCGTCTTGCATCGCCAGTGCCTTCTTCAAGAAGTCTGGAACGCTGAATATTTTTATATTCAGCGTTCGAGACCAGAACAAGGAGGGTTTAAAAATGAGCCCCTAGCGGGCTTATATAGGGGCACCGGCAGCTAGCCGCACCGGGCCCCGTCACCCCTGCTGAAACCAAATGAGTCAACAGGGAGAACACACTGCATACACCATGAGAGCAACAAAGGTGGTATCCTCACGGCACCAGAACAGCTCTCCGAGTGCCCAGGTCTCGACCACCGAGAAGATATGAGCAGTGCCAAAAAATCTTGGAATCAACGTCCAGAATGTTGTGATTTGTGACGTTCCTGTCGACCTCTACAGTTTACTACGACCACTCGGCCGTGTCCATGCTCGTGCAGATCCCTGATGCGGACCCAGGTGGCACCGAGGCGTCGTCTGGTGGTGGACTACCTGCTCGGAGCTGATCGACGGTCGTCCCAGAGTCCTGAATGTTGTCTGGGACCTTCTACAGTTTTTCTGTAGCTTGTAGGATTTTATCGGTGGACTAGCCGTGGGCCCGATTTGCATGTCTTTGCATTGTGTGTCCACCGTTTGTTGCCGGATGCATGCATGTGACCAGTCATAGCATCCGGCTTGAGATTTTGCACGTGTAGGTTCAGACGGCGTAGCGTTCTGACTTGTCTACGCTGAGTTACGGCCAAAACAGTGGTTTTGGGCCGGTTTTAGGACAGACCTTGCACTGCCGCGTGCGACACCCGCCGTGCGCCGCGGCAGGTACTCATGCCATGGACCTGTCATTTGTCATCTCTCTCTGCAAATGCTATTGAAGCATTCTGACACTTTGCCCTTTGTCCCCTAGCCAGACCCTTGCCGCTGTGTGTACGACTTGTGACTGTCGTCACCATCTGACCAGGCACTGACGCCTAGTCAGCGTCAACATCGCTAGGAAGCTTCCACGCATTTTCTCATGGTATCAGAGCAGCGAGACTCCTCTCGTTGAGCTACGCCGTAGAGACGCAACACCGGCAGCAGCAGTGAGAGTCACCGCCGCCGCCGTATCCTGGGACTTGTTGCAGCCGTTTTTTCAACGACGACATCATCACTCAGTCCCCACCACCACATCGGGTGAGCTGCGGCATTTACTAGCTCTTGCAGCAGCAGCAGCAGCAGGAGCACCACCGGGTGGCAGAAGTCGCCGTGTCTGGCTGCCAGCCTGTACACACACAAAAAAAGAGTAGCAGCTCGCAGCAGCAGCTTGCCGCGCCGGCTGAGGGCACAGACAGCACGTAGCGGCGGCAGCAGCTCGCAGCAGTGGCGGCATCAAGAGTCGCGAGCAGCAACAGCAGCGCAACAGCAGCAGCAGAAGCAACGGAAGCAGCAGTAGCGCAGTAGTAGCATTGCAGCTGCTGCAGCGACTGCAGCACAACAGCAGCGAAGCAGTAGTAGCGGAAGCAGCAGCTGCGCAGCAGCAGCATTACAGCTGCTGTGCAGTTTCTGCTACATAGAAACTACGCAGCACTTCGCAGGCCTGCGTGGCACTGCGCTGGCCTGCGCAGCCCCTGCGTAGCCGCGAGCAGGGGGTGAGGAGGTCACCCCCACCGATCAGTTCGCGTGACCTTCCAAAAAAAATTGCTGGCGTAAAAAACGCTATCGAAAAATACGCTAGTGTTTTTTCACTAGCATAAGAAACGCTCACGTCATCAACGGCTGTGCTGACGTCAACAATTTTGGGGTCAAAAGTCAAAATTTTTTTAACGTTTCAACTCCTTGAGAAACGTTGTCGGTTTCTCGTTCGGAGCATTTTTTACGTTCGGCCCCATACTGAGCGCTGACAGGGCTTCGACCGGTGACAAAGACAAAGGACCGGCAGATCTTTCTTCCTCCTCCTCCGGGGTCATGAGCCCACGCTTGCAGGCCATTGCGGTCCTGCGGAGTCAGCAGGATGAGACACGTCGCCTACAACAAGAGCAGACCGACGCCATCCGCACGCTCACTGATCTTCTTCAGAGTCAGTCCAAAGCCCCACAGCACACCTCCTGGGGAGTCGGCGGCATCACACCTTCTGCACAGCAGTCAGCATCTACACCGAGGAGAGCGGCAGGACAGGACCTGCCACTTCTTGATCCTTTGGAGGAGGACCCTGATATGCCAGGCATGGACGATGACACTCCTGAGAGGGAGATTCGCGTACTTGAGGAGCGTCTTCGCCAGTTGTAGACGTGTTCCGGTTCCCCGTTCCCGGCGATCTGACCTTCGCCTGAGACCTACCTCGGCGACTTTCCTCGTCCCAATGTCTTCCCCATCCCTCGTCTTTCTCATCCTGTGGTTGCTATCCCTACGGAGCGGCAACCCAAGGACTTCAAGACACCGCCCCCACAATATGCCAGCGAGGACAGCTTTGACTGCTGGGAGACCCTTTTCCAGGTCTGGGCCACTTCTGAGGGAGTTTGGCCCTACTACCACAGTCAGTACCAGGTTACGGACCGTGCTCATGTGCCGAGAGCGGCTCGGGCGATGCGCGGAATTCTTTACACCATGCCTCGCGAGACTGTCGAGGACTTTCGCCCCTTCCTTGGAGAGGCCGGCACAGGCGCGGATGCTGACCCACGTCGGGGCTGGGAGCTGGCATTGTCACTGCTTGCTGCAAGGACGCACGCCACCCACGCGGCTCACATCCGCTCCTTCCACTCCCTTCGTCAGGGACCTGCCAAGCCCACAGCCGCTTACTGGCGGTGCGCCATGCGCATCTACATGCACCTTGGGACTGCAAGAGGGACACAGCTATGGATGCTTTGCACGCTCATGATCGGAGTCCGTCTTGAGCATGCCGACATCTTCACGAGGTACAGCGACGCCGTGCTCGAGCCTTTCTCCACCTCCCTTCAATTTCTTCCTTGGGCGCATCAGCTTTTCCTCCAGGTGACATCCGCTCGTGAGGCAGCCATCACCCACCAGGAGAGTTCACTTGCTGCACCGGTCATCACGTCAGCACCGACGCCTCTCTCGCAGTTCACTTCTCCATCCTCTGGTACGCCCTCCTCTTCCCCTTCCACCCTAGCTACCCCGACTCAGACGCAGGGTGTGGCAGCAGCAGCACAGGGGAAGAAGAGCAGAATGAAGTGTGGCTCGGGCCAGCAGCAGTCACCGCAGCAGCAGTCATCAGGCGGTAGCAGTGGACGCACTGTTCACTCCTACAACTATGGAGGCGCTCACCGCTACACCGAGTGCCAGCAGCCGCTCGACTGGGTGCGGATCACTCC
Source organism: Penium margaritaceum (assembly GCA_023375785.1). Classification (NCBI taxonomy): domain Eukaryota; kingdom Viridiplantae; phylum Streptophyta; class Zygnematophyceae; order Desmidiales; family Peniaceae; genus Penium; species Penium margaritaceum. Next base: position 4,103 of record SZWC01006463.1, read on the forward strand.
CGGTCTTCAGGCTGTACACGGACATTGGTCTGCGTCGAGCAGCACAGCCTCTGGTCGCGCGGCGACAACGACCGCAGCCGTTCCCCCACCAGCGAGCAGCGGAGACCCGGAACCCCGTGACCGCACCATCGCCGAGATCCGTCAGCTTTTGGCGCTTCGCTCTCAAGGAGGTGCGAGTGTGTCATCATAGCCAGGTGGTTCATAGACTGTCTGTTCGTCTGTTCTCGTCCATCGTGATGACTCGTGTGGGGGAGCACAGCTGGCATGTGATGATGAGGGTACTGACGGTACAAATTGGATTTCTTAGTCTCACCTATACGCCCTTCGTCGTTTTCCCTCCTCTCTTGCGGAACGCCCGTCTGCAGCAGAGTGTTTTATTGCCCGTTGCACCGTGACATCCTCCAGTCGTGATTCAGGTGGCACTTGGATCATCGATTCCGGTGCCACTCACCACATGACATGTCGTTGTAGTGACTTTGTTTTCCTTGGTCCTGTGGTGTCTGTTCGTTCCGTTCGCATAGGCTCTGGTCAGTCCTTGCCAGTCCAGGGTGTTGGGGTTGTGTGCTTTGATGGTCCGTCTGGCCCCTTGTATCTCTCCGGCGTGCTTTTTGTGTCTAAACTTGAGCTCAGCTTGCTCTCTATGCGTGCTTGCACTTTGATGGGACTCTCTGTGGAGCACACTACCGACTCCGCGATAGTGACTACTCTTGATACTTGCACTGTTGTTCTTCGTGCCTCTGTTGTAGATGATCTGTATCGTGTTCCTCGGATCTCTTCTTCTCCTTGCTCCTCTTCCCCTCCTGCTCGTGTGTTGTTACTGGTGTCCTATCTGCTGAGTACCAATGCCTGTTGCATCGACGTCTGTGTCATGTGGGCTCCGACACTATGTCAAAGCTCATTAGGACACAGCCCATCCTCGGTCTTGACGCGACCTCTTTCAAGAAGCCGCCCAAGACCGATTGTCTATTCTCTACTCAAGGTAAAATGCATCGCTGCACTTACCCTGACTCCCGTTCTCGAGCCCTTCGCCCCCTCGAGCTGGTCCATTCGGACCTTCTCGGTCCTCACCCTGTCGAGTCCTTATCTGATCGGGGCCGATATTTCCTGACCTTGACCGATGACTTCACCCGGATGCGGTGGGTCTACAGCCTGCCCCAGAAGAGTGATGCCGCTCTCGTGGTTCGTCTCTGGCTAGTGATGGCTGAGCGTCAGTCTCGCCACTCGCTGCATACCTTCCACTCGGATCGCGGAGGCGAGTTTCTTGGCGAAATGGACAGTTTCTTTGCCGAGCACGGGATTTTTCACCAGGTCTCTGCTCCTGCCACTCCTCAGCAGAACGGTGTCTCTGAGCGCTAGAACCGCACCATGGAGGATGCGGTTCGTGCGATGCGGTCTGAGTGCAGTCTCCCAGAATCCTTCGCCTTCGAAGGATTCGCCTATGTGACGTGGGTCTCGAACCGCCTCCCACACGGTCCTCTTCCAGACTACGTTAAACAATATGAGCTCTGGTTTGGCCACCGTGCCGATCTGCGTCTTGCTCGTGTCTGGGGCTCAGTGGCTTCTGTGTGGTACACGGAGGATCAGCAGGGGTCCAAGGTCTCTCCGCGGGGTCGCTTGTGTGCCTTCGTTGGTATCTCCTCGCGGTTGAAGGCATGGCGTTTTTGGGACCCCGTCCGTCGTAGCATTGTTGAGTCCCGTGACGCTCTCTTCTTTGAGTCTCTCACCTACCGCGATCTGACATCAATTGTGTCCATGACTGTCACACACATTCCTACGTGTGATGTTTCTTGACGGATGGGGGAGTCTGAGCCTACGAGCACCTCTCGTCCGGCTGATGTGTCCGTTCGAGCCCCCTCTACTTCTCGGTCTCCGGCTCTTGATGACCCGGCGATCATCGCTGTCGGCCCAGAGACGTCTCCCGTCCAGCCTGTCTCCTCTCCTACACCCTCGCGCCCCACAGACACACATGATGTTGTCCCTCTGTCCACCAGTAATCCTGTCTCTGTGGGCGGTCCTCCTGCCACTCCCAATCCTGCATCTCCCATCCATTCACCAGCCTCTCTTCCCATTGCATCACGTGCCCTTGTGCATCAGTCCTCACAGGATGTAATTGTGTCTGTCTCTGAACCTGCGGTCAGCCCTTTGAGCCCAGGCTACTTGTTTGAGCCCGGTGGTTGTCTTCGACCGTTGGACTCCGGAGCCCCACGAGTGTCAGGTCCCGCACCCAGGCGCTCCACTCGCAGCGTTGAGAGTGGCGATCCCGGCACAAAGGCCCTCGGCCTGAGTGTCCGTACAAATCACACAGAGGTACATCCAGCGTGTCCTGTAGGGCACAATCTCGTCACTCGCGAGTTTCGTACCGCTTTTGATGCAACAAATGACCTTGTGCTCGTTAGGCCCAGTTCTGAGGCGTGTGCACTCGCCACTCAGAGCTCTCCCTTGTTGGCCCCTGATCCGGGCACACTGAGGGACGCCCTCTCATCAGAGGATGCCGACGCCTTGCGTGCCGCCTACGAGGATGAGCTTCGTGCCATCCGAGAGCACGGAGTTTACGAGCTAGTCAACCTTCCACCTGGGAGGAAGGCGATTGAGGTCAAGTGGGTCTTTCGCAAGAAGGTCAAGCCGGATGGCTCACTGGAACGCCACAAGGCTCGCTTGGTTGTCAAGGGGTACTCTCAAATCGAGGGCGTTGATTACACTGACACCTTTGTCCCTATCGGCCTCATGACCTCAGCTCGCGCTCTGTTTGGTGTGGTGGCTCATCATGACTGGAAACTGCACCAGATGGATGTAAACAATGCGTTCCTCCATGGCGCTCTGGATGAGGAGATTTACGTGGCCTAGCCACCAGGCTTTGAGGACGGTGACAAGGTCTCACGCTTGCGCAAGTCCTTGTACAGACTCAAACAATCTCCTCCGTGTTAGAACCGGGTGATCACAGGCACTCTGACTCGTGTAGGATATGTACAGAGCGAGACAGATCCCTCTCTTTTCATCCGACACGCGCCTGAGCGGTTCACTGCCATCTTGGTCTATGTGGACGATCTCCTGATCGCGTCTCCCTCCATGGAGGTCGTGAAGGAGGCCAAGGCGTTCCTCCAGACTTCCTATAGGATGAAGGACCTTGGTCCTGTAGCGGTGTTTCTTGGCATGGAGATTGTACGAGACCGCATACGCTGGACGCTTCTGTTGCATCAGGCCCGATACGCACGCGTTGTGGGGGAGCGCTTCAGTGACCTCCTTGGCACAGTGCCAATGGCCTCCACACCTCTCACACCTGACGGGCAGGACGCCTTGAAGGTGGACGATCCCACACAGCTGGGGGAGACAGTGGATGTGACCTTGTACCTCCACCTCATCGGATCTCTGATGTACCTGGCCACTACCACACACCCCGACATCGTCTTTGCCGTCAACCTCCTTGCATAGTTTTCGCAGGCTCCACATGCTAGAGCCCTCCGGGCGGCTGTGCGAGTGGTGCGGTACGTGGTTTCCACGCCGTACCTTGGATTCTACATTCGCCGGTAGTGTTCGGTGGTTCTTGACGGCTACACCGACAGCGACTGGGCGTGGAGCCCAGATGGACGCAGTCCCACCGGTTACGTGTTCCTGCTCGGTGGTACCGCTGTGTCTTGGCGAAGTGGGAAGCAGGGATGCATCGCACGTAGCTCGTTGGAGGCAGAGTATATTTCTCTAGGTGCAGTGGCTGCTGAGGCAGTGTGGCTACACTGTCTGTTCCTTGAGCTGGGTCCGTCGGTGCCCGCCATTGTGCTTCTTTGTGACAACCAGAGTGCTCTTGCCATTGCGGAGAACTCTAGTGTCTTTCATGCTCGCACGAAGCACATTGCGGTTGAGCATCACGTCGTGCGTGATCTGGTGGAGCAACACGTGATCTCTGTCATATGGGTCGGCACCGACATGCGGTGTGCTGACTTCTTGACGAAGGCACTGGCGCGGGGGAAGTTTCTGGTGGCCATTCGTTCTGTTGGGCTTCGCCACTTGCCTGAGAGTGGTTGAGTACGGGGTGTGCCTGTGTCTGTGTCACGACTGTTTTGCACTCGTTGTTACACTCGTTTCAGTGTTGCATGTGTATGGACATGCGTGCCATCGGGTCATGGGGGGTGTTGTGATTTGTGACGTTCTTGTCGACCTGTACAGTTTACTGTGACCACTCGGCCGTGTCCATGCTCGTGCAGATCCCTGATGCGGACCCAGGTGGCACCGAGGCGTCGTCTGGTGGTGGACTACCTGCTCGGAGCTGATCGACGGTTGCCCCAGATTCCTGGATGTTGTCTGGGACCTTCAGTAGTTTTACTGTAGCTTGTAGGATTTTATTGGTGGACTGGCCGTGGGCCCGACTTGCATGTCTTTGCATTATGTGTCCACCGTTTGTTGCCGGATGCATGCATGTGACCAGTCGTGGCGTCCGGCTTGAGATTTTGCACGTGTAGGCCCAAACGGCGTAGCGTTCTGACTTGTCTACGCTGAGTTACGGCCAAAACAGTGGTTTTGGGCCGGTTTTAGGACAGACCTTGCACTGCCGCGTGCGACACCCGCCGTGCGCCGCGGCATGTACTTATGCCATGGACCTGTTATTTTTCATCTCTCTCTGCAAATGCTATTGAAGCATTGTGACACTTTGCCTTGTGTCCCCTAGCCAGACCCTTGCCGCTGTGTGCACGACTTGTGACTATCGTCACCGTCTGACCAGGCACTGACGACTAGTCAGCGGCAACATTGCTAGGAAGCTTCCACAGATTTTCTCACAGACATCACAGACGGTGATGTCTGTGATGTCTGTGAGAAAGTTCTGATGTTCTGATGTTCCGAACATCAGAAGCCCCACGACAGCCATCGGGTCTCCTCGTCGCACCGGTACAGTCCACCGGGTGCGCGGGTCTCAACCCACCGAGAAAACTCTCCTACCTCCTGACAAGCCCACATGGCTGCCGGAACGCATCGACAGCGTCTCGCCGGTGTTGTCGTAGGTGCTGGAGAAGTCTCGGTGCAGTCCAGCGGCCCGTCGTGTCGTCACGCCCTCCTCTACCATATACCCCGAATGTGGGTATATCGGTAAACCAGCGGTGTCGGTCGTGACGGGTGGAAGCCACACAAACCAACACTCCCCCTGGCTAACATAGCCGTCCACGCCAGAACGAATGAACGAAGGCATGGAACAACAACGTATGCCAAACCACAATATGCACCAGGCAACCACACACACACTGATCTGCTACCCATCAAAGGTCTCCCTCGACATTGGTACATCTCACCAAGTGTCTGGGTCTCGACCATGAGAGGAGTAATACACACGCGCACAAACCATTGTAATGCACAACGACAAGATGGTCTCCTCGGGCCACTGGCGGTACCAGTGCCCGGGTCTAGACCGCTACGAGAAATCCAACACAACAGCATCATCATCTAAACGTCGGATCATGGGAGGATCTCCTCGTAAGACACGGCTGCCATCCAGCGTGTCAAGGACTTGCACGCCGCCTACCAAATGAAGGATCTCGGACCTGCCAGAGTCTTCCTGGGCATGTAGCTTGAGCATGATCGCTCCCAAGGCGTCCTGCACATCCACGAGGCCGCCTATGTGCAGACTGTGTCCACCCGCTTTGCGTAGGACCTGCCACTCGTGCCGAGCGCATCTTCACCCACATCACCTGATGGCCAGGTGAAGCTGAAGAGTCCTGACCCAGCTGTTGTGGGGGAGCCGTTGACGTGACCACGTACTTGCGAGTCATCGCGTCACTAATGTTCCTGGCGACGACGACGTGGCCAGACACCGCGTTCGCTGTTAACCTCCTAGCTCAGTTCTCTCAGGAGCCGCGTCACCTCCACTACGAGGCCGCGATCTGATTACTGCGCTATGTCGTCTCGACTCCTCGACGAGGTCTCATGTTCCACCGCCAGCCGTCTGTTGTCGCGGTAGGCTACACCGACAGTGACTAGGCCGGCAGTCCGGACGGTAAGAGTCGCATAGGCTGGATCTTTTTTATTGGAGGCAAAGCTGTGTCCTGGCGCAATGGCAAGCAGGGGTGCATTGCATGCAGCACTGCTGAGGCCGAGTACGTTGCTCTTGGCTCAAGGGCGTGTGAGAGAGTGTGGTTGTGTCGTCTGTTGTCCGAGTTGCGTCAGTCTGTCGCATCCATCACATTGCATTGTGACAATGAGAGTGCCATGGCCATTGCCGAAAATGACGGCGTGCATCACACATGCACAAAGCACAAAACGTTGAGTATCACTATGTGTGTTTGTTGTTGCATGACGGGAGCATCAGCATCGTGTGGGTTGAGACAGCACGCCAGTTGGCTGACTTCTTGACCAAGGCACTGAAGCGCGAATCGTTCAAGAAGGCGGTGAGTTTGGTCGGCGTGCGTCCGTGTGTGGCTCTCTTTTTCCCTGCCTGTGTTTCTGCGTGGTCTGGGAGAGTCTGGTCATTGACAGTGTCTCTGCCCGCACATGTGCACTACGCCTATGAGTCATGGGGGAGTGTTGGTTTTTGTGCATCTCTCATTGTACTTTGTTGTGTCCCCACGACTTGTGTACATCGGTGTGCAGATGACTGACGGCAAGACTCGACGCTGCTCGAGTGTCGCTCGGTGGAGCCAACACACGTTGAGGCCCACTCACCGTTCACTGGAGCCTCCTCCCTCCGGCGACGCGCTCAGCTCCATCGGCAAGCCTCCTCGGCGGTCGGGCCGCCGGCGGTCACTGCCACTGCAGATGCTGTCTGCATGCACCCAGCGTTGTCTCTGGTCGTGGTGTTGCATCTGCAGCATCATGCTGTGCGTAGGGTCCATGTCTCCTGCTGTGTGGCCATGTTTGGAATCACTTACTGTCATAGGCACTGCCTGGGTTCGGGCAGCCATAAATATTTGATGCTATTTTTCTAGCTGATTCTGACCACACGACTGCGTTCGCAACGTTGGTATTATGGTATGGTCCTGTTTTCAGGCAAAACGGACGACGCCCGGGTTTTGGGCTGTCAGGCTTCTGGCAGGGCTCACCGAGAAAATCCTGCCTGCCGGAAAATAGGTCTAGGACTATTTTCTGATTGGCTGGTTAGCTGAGTAACAAGTTCTACACTAGTGGGGGGGAGCTAAAACTTGGAGGGGTCTCCCATTGTTGCTCCCTCTTCATTCCTAATCAGTCACTTTCAGTTTTCAGCTGCTTTCTGGCGCTAACACTGGCGCGCGCGTTTCGGAGTAACAAACCCAGAGCTTCCATACTTAGACTCTAGAGCAGCAGACTGAGGGGGCAGCAGACTTAAGCAACGAGCGTGGAAGCCCGCACGCTGCATCAACAACGCTACTGCCCCAACCTGCTGCCTAGGATTTCTAGCTTATGTCCCTGATTCCTGCAAGTCTAGAAGAGTTGTTGATCGCGCTGGTCGATGGCGTCAATCTCCATCGAGGACGAGGGTTTGGACGATTGCGATTTCCCTCTACCACGATAAGGATTGTGGCATTGAGGTCGCCAGCCGTGGGATTCCTGCATCCAAGCGTTGTAGTCAGCGCTGTCAATGCGGTTGGGTGCTGCAATCATTTGTAGAAGGTTGACTTGGATCCCACAAAGTGGCAATTGCTCGCCGAATATCTCATTTGAGGTCGTCGTTATAGTAAAAACATAGTTCATTGGGGACGAGGTCATTGCCACTGATTATTTTGCGAAAACGCCAAGTGTACTCTGGCACGCTAGACTGCTAACAAAGGCGTTGAGTCTGTACCGTGCGTCGGACTTCTCGTTTGGCTTCCCAAACCGGGCAAGTGTAGTGCACGCAAAGTCGCTCCATGTTTCTGGTGGTGTAAAAGATTCGTGTCACGTTGAATTTATCTGCTTGAGAGGTGGTACGCCTGTATTCGACGATGTGGGAATGGTCGCGTGAGCCGTGGATCCAGCTCCGCCAGTCTCCTGCTGTTGTTGGATGGTCGGATCACCAACTCAAAGCCGTGCCACACAAAAGCGAGCCCGTGAGGTCAATTTTCTTTTTATTGTTGTTCAATCCCAGCATCGATGAAGTAATCCTTCAAACTCGCCAGCCACATCCTGTCCGTCGGTCCCTTAGAGTTTGCGGGATCAAACGGCTCGGGAAGTGCCGGTCAAAGATGGTGTTCAATCAAGAGTTGCAAAATTCTCTTGGTGAGTACTGCTTCGCACGCACGAGATACTCGAAGCTTCTCCATTGCCGCGTTGAGCTCTTGGAGTAGATGGGTGTTGAGGCTCTCGACTCCCGACCATTTCTGGTACAAGTCTTTGTTGATTCGCTCTTGTAGGCCGCTGCCTCCCATCGCGCTAGGTGTCAACCCAACAGGCTGCGGCGGAGGCGAAGGGTTTGCTGAGCCCGAGGGGTCCATCACCGAATTGGTCGTGGGGTTCGTTGGTGTTGCGCCATTCACCACGAAAGTTGTCACTACCGCCTAGTTCGCCTAGAAAGCGTCGTTCGCATGCCGCTGATCCACCATCGCCATAGTACTTGCCGGAGAATGTTGCTTGTCGCCGGGTGCGCTCGCTCCATTCACCGTTCTCGTTGCAAAGTCTGCGATCTTCTGAACGGTGGAGATGCGCTGAGGACTCGTGTGAGGTTGTCGCCAGGTAGTTAATGCGTCGGATTTTCCCTCCACCGCAGCTGCGCTGTGATACCATGTGTTGCGGCGAGTGGAACGTAGGTGGTTCACAGGGATGAGGTGTGGGAAAAAAGACTATCCCGGTGTTAGGGACAAATGGACCATTTTTATTGAGCAGTAAGTGTACCTCGATGACAAGTGTAGAGTGAGTTGAGCAAATATATACACTTCCGAGAATGAGAGTGAGAATGAGGCATATGTCGGGTCATCAGCGTACGAGCCGAGCGACGCTTGAGAGGTCCTGCCATGAGTGGCTGATTCGAGAAGCTCCGCCGAGAAGTCGGGGGCTTCGAGAATATCGAGGTGCTTCTTTATGAAAACCTAATGCCGGCGAGAAGTCGACGGAATGATATCGAAACATCGATAGAGTTTGTGATACTTATGCTGACTATTCTGGAAGGTGGTTGAAGTTGTCAGAAACTTCTAGAACGGAACACCAGAGGTCGGGGCAGTTGGCCAAAATGCCCTCCGCCGGATAACGTAGAAATTCTGAATTCCCTGCGTGGTGGGCCATGAGTGCAAGGAAAGAAATGCCCACTCGCAAAGTTTAGGGACTCGTGTACGTCACAGACATAACACTCACTATCGCGAGGCCTTGCAAGTTCCCGCGCAAAAAAAAAACTCTCCTCTCCGGATTTAATTCGGGTTTGTGTTTGAAATTAAATTTCATTTAGAAGAGGCAGGGTTTGTGTGTCTGTCGAAAAAAAAAAAGAAGAAGAAAGAGGGGTAGTTTCTTGATCGCTAGCTCGCGAAGGAGCAAGAGTTGCAATTCAGAGAATCCCACTCGATTGAGGAGGGTCACATGACCCTCCTTGCGATGCTTCATCATCGCACGTTGCTGATGCAGCATGGCGAGCGAGCTGGATGACTTGAACTTATATTGACATGTCTGGATATGGGGGATATAACATTTCGATACTAGATATGGCAGAATGACCCTTCGTTCGCGTGGATATCCGCGTTATTTTGCCCATTTTTTCGGCTTCGGGGGGGTGACCATATACCCATCGATTTCCCGATAGATCCCCCATATCCATGTATTGCTCTTTAACAACCCCATACCCAACTGATTTGAACTTTAACACTGAAACATCCACCGGTCGAAGAAAAACAACGACGTATCCAAAAAAAGCGTGCGAACACCATGCCGTCGCTGCATGAAATGTAGCTTCGGATGGATGACGTCATCACGCCCCTTGAACAATCACAAACCCCACGTTTGAGGTGTTTGTGATTTTTCGAGGGAGGGGATTGCGTGGGGTTTGCGTGAGGGGTCCAAGACACCCCATGCGTTGAAAGGGAATCTGCTGGGCCCCGCTACCGCGGGGCCCAACAGATGCCCGCGCAAAAAATTAAACCCTCAACCCCAAACTTAATTCGGGGTTGGCTTTGAAGGTGTTTGTCTCGCAAACCTAAGGGGTTTTTTGTGCCATGGAAAACAACGAAAAGTTTGAAATGGGCATTTTCACTCAATCGCGATCGAGCGATGACCCATTTTTTTTTTTTTTATTTTTCGACCCGCAAACCCCCTCTTACGATTTACGATGTAGGGTTTTTTTTGCGCGGGCTCCGCCCGCGCAAAACATAAAACCCTACATCGTAATAGGGGGCTTGCGCGTCGAAAAATAAAATCGAAAAAATGGGTCATCGCTCGATCGCGATCTCGCGAGGCATCGAGGGTCGCGATCGAGCGACAGTCACATGAACCTCCTCGCCATGCTCGATCAGCGACGCATGTCGCTGATCGCGCATGGCGAGGGAGCCGGATACGTCGTTCGTATATTTTAAACTGCTGGATATGGGGGATATACAATTCCGCACTTGGATATGGGAGGGTCCGCCCTTCGGGAATGTGGATATGCGGGCTATTTCGCCCCTTCGGCTTTCTTCCGAATTTCTCCCCACGAGGTGCGGACGCTGGCGTGGCTGACGAATGTTCCAGCGCATCAGACGCCGCCCCGTCCCTCCCCCCTCCGCCTGCCTCGAACCTCTTGTGGATGCTTGCTGCCCTCTGGCAGCACACAGCTCACACCTCACGACCTCCTTTCACCGTGGTCTTGCGCGTCGCTCACTGCGAGAGTGGGAGAGAGACAGAGAGGGAGGGAGTCGAGGAGAGGCGGAGTGTGGTCTGAACGAATGCTCTTGAGTCGAGCGCGACCATCGATGGGTGGTGCACGTTGTCCAATGTCGACACCGGCAACCGTGGAGCTTGGTGCGGCGGCAGTCTGACAACTGCGACACCTCACCCGCTGATGAGCCCTTGCAACACTGCTACTTGCAACCGCATCTTCGGAGCAGTTTCCGAGCCGGCGGGGCACAGTGCATAGGGCCCAGGGCACAGGGCATGGGGCACGGGGCACACGCTCGCGCCAGAAAGTGCGAGCCAGAGGGAAGCCAGGCGTAGTCTGCCGGTGCGCCTGGGAGTCCGCTGGTGCGGGGGGATCGCAGCCTCGTGCTGCCTTCGCAGCAGAACGTCGTTTTGGCCCTTCGAAGCTGCGGCTGGTGCCACGCGGGAGTGCGGTCCGGCGCGTAGTGGCCGTTAGTGTAGTGATGCACCATCTTGTTGTTCGCAGGGGAGTTTTGTGTTAGCGACAGGAGGAGGAGGACGAGGAGGAGCAGGAGCAGGAGGAGGAGGAGGAGGAGGAGGAGGAGGAGGAGGAGGAGGAAGTAGAAGGGGGGGTGGGAGAAGTAAGAGTAGAAATATTGTGTGAAGGAGGGTAGGCAGGGCCACGAATAACACGGAAGAAAGGAAAGCTGGCAGGAAGGAAGA